>SJYT01049490.1:228393-239265 GCA_006410635.1 Cephalophus harveyi
TGTTGCCGCCCACCCACCCACCCCAACCCTTTCAATCAAAACCCTGCTTTTTGTGATTAACCTCTGTGCTATGGAAGCCCCAGATCTTCAATGTGCTCCAAACATCCTGGACTCCTTTCTAATTCCTGACGATCCCCTGTTAATCCTCAGGTTGAGAGGTCAGAGTTTCCATTTGATTTGCTGGGACCTGTTTGCTGTCTTTGGGTTTGTGTTGCTTAGAAGTGATTTTCTATGCACTCTCTTCTCACTGAACTGCACCCAAAATAAACGCTGTAGGCTTTGACATGGGAGAATTTACTTGTTCAAACATGCACACCCTGCTGACACACCCACAGATTGTACCACTTACGAGTCCTTGACAGGTCTTAAAAACCACTAACGTATTTATCATTTCCAGCATACTACAGACTAATGACTATTTCACCAAGACTAATCTTTTAACTTTCTTTTAAATCATATTATAATTCATTTTTACCATACTCAGCCTAGGCTCTGGTTTACACACAACGATGCTGTCAGTATAGGAACGGCATTTGGAGGGGAGCAGAATTAAGATCAGTTACTTGAGTAAAATGAAGCTTGTGATGTCTTGACTCATGACAACCCAGAGCGAGGCAGGAGAGAGTGCTGGAGCACCTGAGTTCTAAATCTAACTCTGCCACCAACTGTTGGTGGGACTTTGGGAAGCATCATCAAATTTCTCATCTGAACTAGTTCTATGATTTCCACATTCAATAGGATAAAAGAATCACCTGGATTATCTGTTCAAAGAACAGATTGCTAGTCCTCAGCCCAACCTTATTGAATTGGAATCTCCAGGGAAGTGATCTGCCAAAGATACACACACAACACCCTGTGTGATTCTTTTGAACAATTTTGGGAAACACTGAGCTAGGTAATGTCTAGGTCTTCTAGTTCTCAGAGCTAGGATAAAGCCCTGGATGCTAGAATTCACCCATGAATGAGAAAAATCTTGAAATAATATTTGTTATATTTAGTATTTTTATAAATATTTTTGAAAACCTGTTGAAGTTAATGCTATGGTTTGTTTTATGGATTTCAGTGTTTTTCAGATTTTTTTTTTCTCTTTGATTCATCAAATGTGGTATATGTCCTATATAGTCCATGTTGTCATATTAAGGGTAAATGAGATCAGGATGTAAAAGTTCATTATTATTATTGTTAGTAAAATAACTACCATAGAATAGATTCTGCTTTTATTAATTCGATAGGTCTGCTAGTTTCTTTGACTTTGTTCCTATTGGTGAAAATATTATAATGCTGTCACCCTGGCAGTGCAGTGAGAATATGTTGGAATTCTTTCCTAATCCCCACTCATCTTTGTGGTTACCTGGCATTGTTATCTAAAGGCAGAGTGGCAGAAGCCTCCACAACCTCAGTCAGGAAAGATCAAGAAAACCAATCTTTTCTAATCCTGGCTGCAGGGATTGAAATTGTCCCCTGTCTTGAAGCATCACAGGCAAGCTCTGTGTGAAGTCAGCTAGAATTTCTGCTGAAATTTCCAGAGAAAGGTATCAAATTCCCAAGCAGGTATTGAGTACTTGGGAGTCAGAATAGGTAGTTGGTCATCACCTAGAACAGAACAGAGTCTCAGGTATGGGGTTAGGATACAGGGCAAGGCCTTGTAGAAATCAAGATGTCCAGTGAGGTCCACTACTCAGATTTGTCAAATAAAAATACAGGCCACTCAATTACTTGAGTTTTGAATTTCAGGTAAGCAGGGAACAATTATTAAAGGTAAAGGATATCCCACATAGTATATATGCAATTTGAATTTAATTAGGAGTCCTAAATTTTATGTGGCAATGTTAACAGGAACAAACTATTTCAGAGCTTTCATGGATGGCATTTCAGTCTTTCCTGCTTCTACCTAAGAACTCTAGGTTTCACCATGTTCTTCTCTGTCAGTAACCTGGAGGCTCTATTCATAAGGTAAGACTAGAGGAGGGAGGGAGAAGGCAATGGCACCCCACTCCAGTACTCTTGCCTGGAAAATCCCATGGGTGGAGGAGCCTGGTGGGCTGCAGTCCATGGGGTGGCTAAGAGTCGGGCACGACTGAGAGACTTCACTTTCACTTTTCACTTTCATGCATTGGAGAAGGAAATGGCAACCCACTCCAGTGTTCTTGCCTGGAGAATCCCAGGGACGGGGAGCCTGGTGGGCTGCCATCTATGGGGTCGCACAGAGTCAGACATGGTTGAAGTGACTTAGCAGAGGAGGGAGAGATCCATTTCCCAAACAGTAATATCTGCAATTTTATTTTCGATTTACATAATTAGATTTGACACTCATACAGACCCTCTGTATAATAGAATAGAGTAGGTGGTTTCTTTTTGAACATATAATATTACTAAGCCAGGAAGTATCTTTCTCTTCAAACAGTCGTTTCTCTTTTCATAATTTGGCAATGTTCATTTCTTACAATCAATTTGTGGGATGATTTACAAAATTAATTGTGAACATCTACAGGCATTCTTTATCCTCTAAAACAATGGTATTTATTTAAAATATAAAATAAGGACTTAAAAATTAATTCTGCTTGTGTTATTTGTCATGGGGAAGTATTTTGTCTAAATCAGATTTAAAAAAATCATTGAAAATATACTGTTTGGTTTCTTCCCATGCAGGTCTTGTGCCCTTCTTAATTTTCTCCCATGGAAATAGTATCTAGGATTGACTTGGAAGGAATGAATTATCAACAGTTGGTGGCAGATGCTGGTGTATCAGTGATCACGGATTTTCGTTACAATGAAGAAAGAATCTATTGGGTTGATCTACAAAGACAACTCTTGCAGAAGGCAAGAGTTAAAGTACCGTTTCCTGTGTCATTTGAGGGATTTTTGAACAGGCTGTCAAAAATGATAAAGCAAAATTTGTAACATTCAGATAAATGAAAATTATTACAATGCAGATATGCAGCCAGCATATGTAGGTATTTAATCTGCATCTGTGCTGTCATGTTATTGAACAAGTCCATGCATGTGGCATTGATATTCAGAAGTCCTCAAAGGAGAAAGTGAGGATGTCAATGTAATTTTGGAAAGATATGTTTAATAAGCCAGACCACCATTTTATGATTAAGACAGATATTTGCATCATTATTTTCTATTCTAGTGGTTCTCAGCTGGTGGCAATTTTGCCTCCAGGGGACCTTTGGCAATGTCTAGAAACATTTTGGTTGTCACAACTAGAATGGAGAGAAAAGAGAATGTGTTAGAGGCCAGAGGCACTGCCAACCATCCTACAATATATAGGAGAGTCCCCCAAACAGATAATTATCAGGCCCTAAACATCAATTGTGTTGAGGTTGAGAAGCCCTGTTTTATTTGTTTAAAATCTGGCATGGGTTTTTGCACCTGAAATTTAGGAAGAATTTTTTTTTCTTCTCAAGATATTTGCATGCTGGAAAAAAATAATAAGCAGGTGATATAGCAACATACTTTGGTTCAAGAACATACAAAAGATCTTTAATCTTTCTTCTTAATTAGTAAAACCCTTAAATGAGCCTCAATAGGAATGTTTTCTCCTGGAAAGTGAATTATAGAGAGCAGGTGGCTTCATGTTCAGTATTTATCCCCAACAAAAAGTACACACTGTTTGCTTTTGTTTTTTTGTTTTTTTGTTTTTAAGCAAAATTTTCGCCCTCCCAGAGCCTTCAATTAGGTGCTAATTTGTTTTATCACATCTCTAATACTTGCTAATCTCACTTTTAACAAAAATGGCTACTCATTACTCACCAGCCATCTGTAGACTAGCTTCAAAATCTAGAGTTTAAGAATTTGGAGGGTTTACTGTCAGAAAAAATTGGAAAAAAGCATTAGATAGTTCGGAATTTGTGGCAAATCATTAGGAACAGATTGGCCTGGAGCCTAAAATCCACTTGTATTAGTCCCTCCTTTGGGTTAAAACATTGTTTATAAAAGATAACCATTAAAAAGCAAACAGTTTACCTGCGTGAATTAATATATTAGCAATTGATTAAATGGATTGGCTAGATTACTTTGTATGAGATGTAGGAATAGCACAGATTCTGGAGACTGATTTCTGCCCAACTCTGTGTTCAGTGACTTCATGTTGGTAGCTGAAAACCAGAGAACTGTGGGACTGTTTCCACCACGGAAATTTGCTGTGGTGCAAACCAGGGCTTCCTCCTGTCTCACCCTCCACCCTGTTAGAGGACTGGTTAACTTGCACAGCCTGAAATTAGAAGAGGTTTAGTTTATTTGTTTTTATCATGAGAAAGTATAAAGAAAACCCTGCTATGAGGATCCTGGAGGCATAGCCGGAAAGGTGAGGAATTGTAGAAAGAGCAGGACCTGGTGGAGGAGGTGCTAGAAGAAAAGTGGGGGCCCTAATGCGAAATCTACTTCATGACCCTATGCACAACCTCCAAGGCAGTCTTGCTAGAATTTAGCAAAGCTTGAAATTGGATTCAGGTGAGATTCTGGGAAATTCCACTGGCAAATGGAATTGAATAAACTAACTGTAAGGTAAAATTGAAATTCTGCCATTACTGTAGTTAAAAGTATTCACACATTATGACTGACTGCCTAATTTACATAAATAGAGAATACATTTTCATTTCAAAACTGCGATATAAATACTATGCCCAGAAATATTCACATGGGAGAATGAATATTGCTGCATCTGAACAATGGTACAGTTTCTACAAATAGTTTATCATTTAAATAATTTTGGGAAAGTACAAAAATGACAATTACTTAAAACAATAAATCTTGTTATATAAAAATAAACAATTTTGTTGTGAATGGAGAAATACTAATAACAATTTTAAATTTTGGTTTTACAGAAAGTATGTGATATAAATAAAAATGTTTCAGGAATGGCAATAAATTGGATCAATGAAGAACTTATTTGATCAACAGGAAGGGATCATTACTGTAACTGATATGAAAGGAAACAATTCCCAGGTTCTCTTAAGTGCCTTAAAATATCCTGCAAATATAGCAATTGATCCAGTAGCAAGGTAAATTCTGTTGGCTTTGAACATTGAAATATATTTCAAAATCTGATGAAAAGTCAAGGAATCATAACATTTTGACTCAAAGGGGCCTCCTGATTGAGACAAAGACCCTCTTTTATGGTGCACAAACCCCATTTTCAATAGGGCATTTGCCTGGATTTGGAACCGAAGCAGGCTCCCTCTACCAATAGCACCTTGACTACCAAGGTTTCCCACTAGAGAAGCAAAATTCTCCTTCTAACTTGAAATCACATGGAATTGCAATAAGTATCTGTTGAACTGAATTTTCATTCAAACAGTCAAACTCGTCCTGTGCAGACATCTGGGGACTACTGAAACACTGAAAGAGTCAACCACTTAAGTGGCCTGACACTCACTGAAGTGTCTCTGTGATATGTTGGCCCTCAGGTTTATGTTTTGCTCTTCAGAGGTGGCTGGCAGCCTTCACAGAGCAGATCTTGGTGGTATGGAGGTGGAGCTTCTGTTAGAGACATCAGAGAAAATAGCACCTGTATCATTGGATGTGCTTGATAAGCGGCTCTTTTGGATTCAGTACCATAGAGAAGGAGGTGATCCTTGTATTTGTTCCTGTGATTATGACGGAGGTTCTGTCCTTTTTAGCAAATACCCGCTGTGGTAAGTTTTGCTTTTGGTGTAAAATAAAACACTTGCCATTTGGAGTTTGTGTGATAAATAAATTTTATTTTTGTCAGCTAAACTGGTATAGTGGTTTAGCACAGATTTGAGGGTCCAAAAGACTTGAGTTCAAGTCCCAGATATACTATTTATTAGGTGAGTGACTTAGGTTGCATGACTTCTCTCATCCTGCTTCCTTTAATGCGGGTGTTGGAGGATGGAGAGAACAGAGGTGCCCACTGAATTGAAAAAGTATCTTGAGGTTGAAAAAGAAGGCAGGCCACTCCATACAATCAGTGGATCAGTATATCTTTGGGTAACTTACAGGGTGGGATCAGGTGGAAATGATCCAAAAGCATTTGTAGCTGCATACTGTGGCTTCCATACTGTGAAGGGGCTATTGAGACAAGTTTATAGTTAACCTAGGGTCTAGGAATACATACTTGGAAACAGGAAGTGCATTCCTAAGTCGAGAGTCATGAATGAATAACTTAGTCTTGTGGGCACTGGAAATACAACACTGAAGGTCCTCATCACTTTTTGGTGACAGAGCATAGAGACTACTCGATCCTAATGATTATTAAACCATATCTGTTGATTACAAGATGCACTGGAGAAGGAAATGGCAACCCACTCCAATATTCTTGCCTGGGAAATCCCAATTGACAGAAGAGCCTGACAGGATATGGCCCATGGCTTGCAAAGAGTTGGACATGACTTAGCGACTGAACAACAACAATTAATTACAAAGCCCTTGACAACAGAAGTTATTTGCTGCACAGAACAGTCCCGAGTAAGGTAGGGTCAGTGGAAAGACAGGAGAAACTATACAGGCCTGATATGTTATTAATTAAGCTGACAGCCATACAGTGGGATAATTTGTTGTTGCCCAGTTGCTAGGTCATATACAACTCTTTGTGACCCCATGGACTGTAGTATGCCTGGCTCTTCTGTTCCAGCTATCTCCTAGAGTTTGCTCAAATTCATGTTCATTGACTTGGTGATGCTATCTAACCATCTCATCCTCTACTGCCCTCTTCTCCTTTTGCTTGTACAATTTCCCAGCATCAGGGTCTTTTCCAATGAGTCAGCTCTTCACAACAGGTGGCCAAAGTATTGGAGCTTCAGCATCAGTCCTTCCAGTGAATATTCAGTGTTGATTTCCTTTAGGACTGACTGGTTTAATCTCCTTGCAGTCCAAGGGATTCTCAAGAGTCTTCTCCAGCACCATAGTTTGAAAAGCATCAATTCAACACTCAGCCTTCTTTATGGTCCAACTCTCATATTCATATATGACTCCCTGGAAAACCATGGCTTTGACTATACAGACATTTGTGGGCAAAGTAATATCTGCTTTTTAATATGCTATCTAAATTTGTCATAGCTTTCCTTCCAAGGAGCAATCAAATTTTTTTTTTCCTTTTTTAAAAAAATTTTAGTTTGAGGCTAATTACAATATTATAGTGGTTTTTGCCATACAGTGATATGAATCAGCCATGGGTCTACATGTGCTCCCCATCCTGAGCGCCTCTCCCACCTCCCTCCCCATCCTATCCCTCTGGGTTTCTTTTAATTTAATTTCATGGCTGCAGTCACCATCTGCAGTGATTTTGGAACCCAATAAAATAAAGTCTGTCACTGCCTTCACTTTTTCCCCTTCTATTTGCCACAAAGTGATGAGACGAGAAGCCATGCTCTTAGTTCTTTGAATGCTGAGTTTCAAGCCAACTTTTTTCACTTATCCTTCACCCTTATTAAGAGGCTCTTTAGTTCCTCTTCACTTTCTGCCTTTAGAGTAGTATCTGCGTATCTGAGGTTGTTGATATTTCTCCCAGCAATCTTGATTCTAGCTTGTGATTCATCCAGCCTGGCATTTCACATGATGTACTCTGCATATAAGTTAAATAGGCAGAGTGACAATATATAGACTTGTTGTACTCCTTTCCCAATTTTGAACCAATCCATTGTTCTATGTCTGGTTCTAACTATTGCTTCTTGACCCACATACAGGTTTCACAGGAAACAGGTAAGATAGTCTGGCACTCCCATCTCTTTAAGAATTTTCCATTTCTTTTTTTGTGATTCATTCAGTCAAAGGCTTTACCATAGTCAATGAAGCAGAAGTTTTTCAGTAGGAATAATAGTAGCATCTATTTCTTGAGATTATTGTGAAGATTAAGAAATAAAAAAAATAATAGAGTAGTTGGCTTATAGTTTTCACATGCTGGTTGTTTTTTTTTAAATTATTATGTCCTGTGGTTTGTAAAACATCTGTGTTTCATTTGATTTGCTATCTTGCCAGCAATTAATCTAGCTGCCTTTAGTGAGAGAAGAAATTAAGCATGTGAAAGGGATGAAACCAGCAATCCACTCTTATCCTGTGTCTGTTTTCTTCAGTGTTTTATTTTCAGCACAATTACATGCTGAGTAGCAAAAAAAAAAAAAAAAAAGAGAGATATTGGATCTGAAGCTAAAAATATATCCTATTAATTCAGATTATGGCTGCTGCTGCTGCTGCTAAGTCGCTTCAGTCGTGTCCGACTCCATGCGACCCCATAGATGGCAGCCCACCAGGGTCTCCCGTCCCTGGGATTCTCCAGGCAAGAACACCAGAGTGGGCTGCCATTTCCTTCTCCAATTCATGAAAGTGAAAAGTGAAAGTGAAGTTGCTACATAAATACAAATTTAAACTTAATGCTTGTTTCTAACCCTAAATGAGAAACAATTGAAAATGTAGGTGATTAAAACTCAGACCATAAATTGAAGTGAAACTTTAATAAATCCAGGAAGAAATATTCTGCCATTCTTTATGCTTTTCTCCTGTTGTTTTAGGCACAACCTGCTTGCAGCATCCCTCTTTGGTGATCATATCTTCTATTCAACATGGAAAAAGAGGACAATTTGTATAGCTAACAAGCACACAGGGAAGGATATGGTTAAAATCACCCTCAACTCGTCATTTGTGCCACCCAGTGGAATTACAGTGGTTCATCCACTCGTACAACCCAAAGCAGAGGGTGATGCTTGGGCATCTGGTGAGTCATCTTTGACCTCAAACAAGGTCTGGCACGTAGTCCCCACTTCTCCACTTACTCAAGACAGACATTTAGGAGTCATCCCTGATTTTTCCCACTGCTGCTGCTAAGTCGCTTCAGTAGTGTCCGACTCTCTGCAACCCCATATATTCAGCCTACAGCCAAATCCTTTCCATGCTACATTCTAATATATCTCAAATGTCCACTTCTCTCTTCCACTGCCACCACCATAGTCCAAACAGCCAGCTTGTCTTGTCTGGCCTGTTGGAGCAGCCACTTAATCTTTTCATTTTCTCCTCTTGCTTATAAATGGTAAATCTGATAGGTTAACTCCTCTACTTAAATTCCTTCAAAAGCTTTCCTTTGCTGTTAGATTGTAATTTAACATTAAACCAGGCCTATCACTATTTGACCAATTTGATTTAGCATTGTTTCCCCCTTCCCTCATTGGACTCTAACACAAAGCTTCACGTACTTGCTCAGACATGCCAAGCAAGGGGCACAGTGGATGTACATATTCAGGCTCAGCTCACCTTTGCCTCTCAAGGCCTGCGAGCATTATCTGCCTTCTGAGCATTTCTACTTGGATTTCTTGCAAGTGCTTCAGGTCTCCCTTCCCTTCTGCCCAGCTCTTTTCCCTCCAGTGTCTGGTTGAAGACCTCCAGGTGTAGGCCTCGGTGAGTGGCATTTTATCTCCATATCCCCAGGCATAGATCCATCCCTGTGAGATCACTCTCCAACTCCGAGCAATTCCACCACCTACCGTCTTGTGCCCCGTCGGCATCTCTCCATCCCTGGGGTCCACTTCATTAGTGTCCCGACTCCCTCTGCCGTGGTGCAGGGGGCATCAGCCATCAAAAAGAAGTACCTAATCTTGTCATTCCTGGGTTAAAACACTCTCAATGGCTAGTAATAAAACCCAGTGTCTTTTTTATTGAACTGGTTCCCAGGGCCCCTGTTTGTTTCTCAGTTTCATTTATAGTCAGGGCTGCAGCCATCCTCAAAGTTTTGATTTTTCTCTTATCCTAGGAGGCACGCTTGCTCTCTCCTCCAGCCTTTCAGCATGACTGGGACATGGTTTCTCCTTTTTTTTTTTTTTTGGCTGCATGGCTTGCAGGATCTCCGTTCCTTGACCAGGGATTGAACCCAGGCTGAGACAGTGAAAGCCATGAATCCGAGTCACTATTCCCTGGTGGTTCAGATGGTAAAGAATCTGCCTGCAGTGCAGGAGACCTAGGTTCAGTCTCTGGGTCAGGAAGATCCCCTGGAGTAGGAAATGGCAACCCATTCCAGTGTTCAGGAAATCCCATGGAGAGAGAGCCTGGCAGGCTATAGTCCATGGGGTCACAAAGAGTTGGATATGACTGAACAGTGAACAATTTCTTTCTTTCAGGCTACCAGGGAACTCCCTGGGAACACTCTCTTTAATTCACAGCAGTGACTTACTCTTCATCCTCTAAGAAATATTAATAGCTCCACTATCTCTTCTTTCAGGAACCTCTTCCCTGACCAGCTCACTGGAGCCTCAATAGCCCTTTTTAGAAAATAGCAGATATCCCATCACAGAGTACCTATCATGGTTTGCTGTAACTGTCTGACTTCCTCAGCTTCCTTAGTCCTGTGAGGACAGAGAATACAACTCTCCACTGTATTTCTAGTGCCTAGAGGACATTTAATAAACTGTAGTAGGAAAAAAAGAATTAAAAAAACACCCTTTGACATCTTTTCCCCTAAATAATACCACAAGGAACAAGTTCTAAAGATATTTAATATTTGAGTACATGCTGCCTTCCTTACACGTTATAAGCCCTACCCCCACCCTTGGCCAGATAGTCTTCAGGGGCTGCTCCCTTTTGTATATTATCAATGAATCCCAGTGTTATAAATCAATTTTCCCTGCAACAGATCTTTGCAGCTCAGCTCTGTGCTGTGCTTTAGTCACTCAGTCGTGTCTGACGCTTTGCGACTTCGTGGACTGTATAGCCTGCCAGGCTCCTCTGTCCATGGGATTCTCCAGGCCAGAATATGGAGTGGGTTGCCATGCCCTCCTCCAGCGGATCTTCCCTGGAGGGTTCGAACCCAGGTCTCCCTCATTGCAGTAGGATTCTTTATTGTCTGAGCCACTAGGGAAGCTCTAGTGAGAGTGTTTTTCAATCTTTTAGACTCTCTTGTGCTTCAGAGACTTTTTTTTTTTT
>SJYT01049490.1:239709-267266 GCA_006410635.1 Cephalophus harveyi
CCTGGGATTTCTTTGGAAGGAATGATGCTAAAGCTGAAACTCCAGTACTTTGGCCACCTCATGCGAAGAGTTGACTCATTGGAAAAGACTCTGATGCTGGGAGGGATTGGGGGCAGGAGGAGAAGGGGACGACCGAAGATGAGATGGCTGGATGGCATCACGGACTCGATGGACGCGACTCTGAGTGAACTCCGAGAGATGGTGATGGACAGGGAGGCCTGGCGTGCTGTGATTCATGGGGTCGCAAAGAGTTGGACGCGACTGAGCAACTGAACTGATGGACTGTAGCCCACCAGGCTCCTTTGTCCATGGGATTCTCTAGGCAAAAATACTGGAGTGGGTTGCCATTTCCTCCTCCAGGGGACCTTCCTAACTGTACATAAAGGAGACTTCATTAAAGTGCATTAGAGGATACCCCAGGTTAACCTGTTATAGAAAACTGTCTCTTAAGTCTTTAAATTCTATACCAATTCTATACCTCTGGTTGGCTGATTGTTTCTTTATTTAGGTTTTAAGGTGAATTAGCTGGGGCTATTTATTTCCATCCACCTGATTGCGAACCTAAAGGCACAGTTGAAATGTCTATTTTTCATGCTATCCTCAGAAGAGATTGCTGCAAATATACTCTATGATTCTCATTCTTTTCAGCTTACAATACAAATAGCTAATTATTTTTTGCAACCTATGTCTTATAATAAAGCAGTGCTGAAAAATTAAATAGAAGAATGTTCAGTTGCCATATAGGCTACAAAAATGATTTGCTGGTGGTGATTTTTAAGCTTGATTCTAAATAGATTTATGAAGAATGGCACTTGGAAGACGTGGCTCAAATTTTGCTATTTAAGCTATCTTGAAATTACAGGCTCACTCTCTCTAAAATTTCAAAAAGCGTAGAGCTTAGGCTCTTAAGGGTATAGCAGTGATAAAAGCTTTCATAGTCATTTCTAAAAAGCAACACTTCATAGTTTTCTGTCTCCAATGGTTCTCTAATATATTTAATCTTAACCACCCTACAAATCATGTGATTATTAGTGCCATTTTATAGGTTAAAAGCTGAGGTTCAGCAGTGTCACAAATGCTTGTTTAAGGTCATGCTGGGGTAGACCTGGGGTTTGAACCCAGGCAGACTGACACCATGCTGCCTCCTCAACTTTACTCTCGCTGTTGTCTATAATTTCATATCTTAGATTTGCCTTGCTTGTTTTGGGAAAATCTGTAATTTGGCATATTTTTGTCTACCCATGGCATGCTTGTGGTTAAAAGCTTCCATTTGCACAGATCAATGGGACCCAAATCTTATTTTTTCTTTTAAAAATGTTTTCTATTCAGGAACTCAGGAAATCAATTTCTCTCTCTCTCTCTCTCTCTCTCTCTCTCTCTCTCTCTCACACACACACACACACACACACAGAGTCTCTCTCTCTCTCTCTCTTCTCCTCTGCTCTCTGAAAAGAGACTGACTTGATCTCACGTTTTTGTTGTCATGATTAAACTTATGAGGCAACAGTGGTCTTGTGGCTGCCCCGATAGCTGTACAATTACAGCCATCCCTCTGTATCCATGGGGATTTGTTCCAGGATTCTTGCCAATATTAAATCCAAGGCTGCAATAGTCCCTTATATAAAACAGAATAGTACTTGCATAGGCAATGGCACCCCACTCCAGTACTCTTGCCTGGAAAATCCCATGGATGGAGAGCCTGGAAGGCTGCAGTCCATGGGGTCGCTGAGGGTCAGACACGACTGAGCGACTTCACTTTCACTTTTCACTTTCTTGCATTGGAGAAGGAAATGGCAACCCACTCCAGTGTTCTTGCCTGGAGAATCCCAGGGACGGGGGAGCCTGGTGGGCTGCCGTCTATGGGGTCACACAGAGTCGGACACGACTGAAGTGACTTAGCAGCATTACCTAACATCCTTATACTTTAAATTGTCTCAGGGTTACTTATCATATGTAATACAATGTAAATACTGTGTAAATAGCTGTAAATGCAATGTAAATACTATGCAAACCATTGCAGGTGCACGGCAAATTCAAATTTTGCTTTTTGAAGCTTTATAGAATTTTTTTAAAGAATATTTTCAATCCATGGTTGGTTGACTCTGCAGATGTGGAATGTGCAAATATGAAAGGCAGATTGTATATGAATCTGAGAGCCAGTGTGGGAACTTTGTATACAATGTTAATGACATTATTTCAGGTTCAACATTTGGGAAATTTGCAACTATAGTTTTGCTGCTCACAGATGTTCTTTTGTAAAAGGTGCAAATAATTCTGCATTCTTCTGTAATTCTTTAAAATGTTTCCAGTTTAAAATTCATAAGAGAATTTCAAGGGCATATTCTTTAGAAAATATAGGACATCTGTCATCAACACTCTTTAAAATACTTTGCATTCATTTCATGCACAGAAGTATTGCTGAATGTCATTAATTCTGAGGAGAATTGCTTCTGCCTAAAAATATACCTGTTTATGAAAGTAGCTAGTGTAGCTAAAGCTGTCCAGGTGCAATTCTGATTCATTTTGATAATATCATTGCTAGGGTTTCTACTATAAAACCTTTGGGGTTTTGTGAAACTTCTAGAAAAGAATCATCCTAGATATATAAGTATTTTTTTCATGTAGTTTTTCTGAAATGTGAAAATTGTGGTAAAATACGTATAAAATTTATCATCTTAGTTTTTTTTTTTTTTGCTGTGCCGTGTGGCATGCAGGATCTTGGTTCCCTAACCAGGAATTGAACCCATGCAGAGGAAGTACAGAGTCTTAACCACTGGGTCACAAGCGAAGGCCCTCATCTTAACCACTTTTAGTGTACAGTTCAGTGGGATTAAGTTCATTTATGGTTTGTGTGTGTATGCAACCATCACCACCATTCATCTCTGTAAATGTTATCATCTTGTAAAACTGAAACTCTCCACCCATTAAATAACAACTCCGCATTTCTGCCTCTCCTCAGTCCCTGGCTCCCACCATTCTATTGTTCTTTCTGTGTCAAGGATTCTGACTCCTACTCTAAGTACCTCCTATAAGTGTAATCATGCAGCATTTCTCTTTATGTGACTAGTCTATTTTACTCAGCACAATGTCCTTGAGATGCATCTGTTTTGTAGCATGTGTTAGAACTTTTTGTCCTTTTTAAGCCTGAATGATACCCCACTGCATGTATATATTCCATTTTACTTACCCATTTACCTGTTGATGAATAATTGGGTTTCTTCCACCTTTTAGCTATTGTGAATAATGCTGCTAAAAATGTGGGTATACAAATTTCTTTTTGAGACCCTGCTTTTAATTCTTATGAACATATAGTCAGTAGCAAATTATTGGATCACATGGTAATCCTGTTTTCAGTTCTTTGAAGGCACATGACACTGCTTTCCACAGTGGCAGCATCATTTTACCTTCCCGCTGACAGAGCACGGGGTCTCCAGTTTCTCCATGTCCTCGCCTACACTTATATTTTCTGTTTTCATATAGTTTAAATGATCAATTTGAGTACCCAAATCTGTTATTTCTTCTAGAAATCTTAGCAAATTGTGGATTTCTATATCTTGCTAACATTTATAGATATAGATATTTTCTTAATGATAAGAATCACATTTGCAAAGATTACACACCACTGGGGCAAGAATAGGACTGACTTGAGGCAAAGCTGGGTTTTTTTAATGCAAGTTTGCCCTGACACCAAATGGCTGCCATTGAAATGCCTTTTAAATACTTTGAATAGCTCTTTATCATTTTTCTATCTTTCTTGCCGTTGTCTCTTCTTGGTTGGTTTCCACATACCTCGCTGTGGCCTCTGTTTATTCTGAGGCTTTTCCCTGCCATTTGTTTGCTGAGGAATCCAGATCTTGTCCCTTAGAATTCCCCACATTCTGGACTTTGCAGATTCTATCTCATGGTATCATTTAGCATGATTGTGTATAAACTGGCAGTTTTGGCCTAGAAGCATGATCAGATTCAGATTTTTTGCAAGAGTACTCTATAGGTGGTACTGCAAGTAGTACTGTGTGCTGCTAGTAACCAGGCCAGGGGGCACGTAGTGGCTGGGTCTCCATTCTCCTTGTAATGCTCAAAGATAGGTCAGGGATTTAGGTGTTACCAGCCCGGTCAGTCCATTGTAGAGTCTCCTCTCAGCCTTTCATATAATGGCTTTACAAGCTATTGATTATCATTGTCTAGAGCTATTTTTTCATTAGAAGGTTGAAGTAATGACATTCTAATTTCTATTACTGCTTTATTAGTTGAAGAAATTTTCCAATCAGGTATATGATTTCCCTGAGGAGCATCTTTTATTAAAAAAGGTAAATTAAATGCTTGATTTAATCTTTCCCTTACTTTATCTGCTTTCAGAATAAAGGGTTAGTGTATCCTCCAGAGGTGACCTTTTTATTTTTTTTTGTAAAGCATCTTTATAAATTCAAGGATGTAAAAAATCTTTGACATGTTTTTATTCATTGCAGTTATCATTTTCACACTCTACATTATGCCATCTTTCTTCAAGAAGAGTCGTGACATGAGGCATATGGTGGTGGGAAAAGTGACCAGTAACTAACCCTTAGTGGTCTGCAGTGCTGGGCCGAGGCTGCGTCTGGGCTCAGCAAGAAAGAGCTCTGGAATCATGCAGCCACCTGCCTTGTAGGGAGAGGAGTGAGGGGTGGCAGTGAGGAGACGGGCGGAGGCCTGCACACCATCATCGTGTTGTGGGCAGGCCAAGCTCCTCAGAAACAGGTCTAGAGTACACAAAGACCGAGTGGGCCTTTAGTTAAGGCTCTTCTGTGAGTGAGAGGCATTCATTTTTTAACTGCTCAGAGGCTGTTGATTTGTTTACTTTCTGATTCTTAGGTTTAGATGGATAATGATACCAAGTAGCTAAATTCTGGCTAAGTGATTTTCTACTATAATTAGGAATTGAAATAGCACAGAATAACTTTTGTTGTTTCTTTCTCGTTCTTTCCTATTAACAAAGAATTCATATATTATACTGTTTGGGAGGTTTTTTGAGCGAGGTGAGTGAGCCATTGATTCAGGAAACTCACTAATGAAATAGACAATAAATAAATAAAACAAAAATCATGGACATTTATAGAAAAATATACTAGGTACATATAATTTACATATTATATAAAAATATAGTATAACATCTGTTAATATGTCAATAACTGATATATATCAGTAAATGGTATATATTAATATATAATATCACTAATATAAATGTGTTTTTCTATAAAACCCATTGTTCTATATACACACACATAAGTATACATATATGCATGTACACATACACACATGTTATCTGTATTAAAGAGATGGGGTGTATCACTGAAGACTGGAATTTAATTCAAATTTTGTAACCGTTGGGGCTGCTAAATATTTAGTTACAAGAATGACTCAAGTGAATGGTTTCAAATGGAAGAGACTGGAAAGGCTTTGTTGATGATGTGAATCTGACACTGAATTTGAGGTTGAGAAAAAAGTGTGATCAGTGGAAAGAAGCAGGCTTGGGAATCCCACATGTGTTGCTTCAAAACTGGCCCAAGGTAAAAATCTATAGTTTCCTTGGCTTTAGCAAGGCTCATGAGGGTGTGCTGGACAGTTATTGAAGGCGCAGTTGGGGGTGGACATTAAATTCTATGATTAAGAAGCTTTAATTTGATCTCAAAGGTAATCAGGCTGCACTGCTGAGCTCCAGGAGGGGTGTTATCTGAGGTCAGCAGCAGCATTCTGAGTGCTGGCTTCAACCTAATTTGAGGCTAAAGCACAGCAGAAGATTAAGGAGATTAAGCAAAATACAGCTCTCAATCCTCTGTTTTGCCACTTCCTAAAATGGCTTTTAGGTGTTGAGTGTCTGAATTCAGGTCACATCATTAGCACAACCATTCAGAGTAGAATAGTGATTGCTTTTCTCGTATGTTCACCATTGAATAATATTGTATATTGGTAATAAATATCAGTAAAACCATCAGCATTGTGGTATAGTAAAAAGAGTACTGACCATCTGTTTGAGTTTTAACTCTGAGGTTGACTGGATATTCAAGGAAAAGCCAAAGAAGGGAGTTAAGTTGCAGGTTTCACTAGCACAGATTTTTGTGCATGTATTCCAGATGTTTGTAGCACCCCTGTGTGGTAAAAGGCACCAGGTTAGGGGCTACTTGGACTATAAATGTGAATGGGATACATGCCATATCTTCAAAAGCTTATTGATTAATGAAAAAGAGATACATAATGCACATACATATACATATATAATTGTGATGATAATGGCAATGTTAATGATAAGAACACACAGAAGAGCAAGTAAGAGGTAAGGTAATAGAATAGTACAAGAAGAAAAGAGATAAATAACAGTGGATATAGATGAAAGAGCAATTTACTGTACCCTAGACACTCACTGTTTTCCTTATAAGTTAGTTTGAATATCCCTTAACATTTATAAGCAGCAATTAAGGTTTGAGAATCTTTAAAGATATAAACTTAGAGGAATTTACAACAAACATCTGATTCTGTATAGAACCATAATTTTTTTTCAGTGAGAGATTTCAGGGGCTATCTACTTCAACACTTTTATTTCATGGAAACTGAAGTCAAAGAGATAAAGTGATTTTATATAAAAGCAGAACTGAGACAGAACTCAGTTTTCCCAACTCTTAAGTTTAGTGGGGAAGATACATGATACATGATAGATGTATCATGCTTGGTTTGGAAAGATTTTTATAAAAGCAGAACTGAGACAGAACTCAGTTTTCCCAACTCTTAAGTTTAGTGGGGAAGATACATGATACATGATAGATGTATCATGCTTGGTTTGGAAAGATTTTTATAAAAGATATTTATAGGAAGCATGATCCCTCAATTTTTTGTTACCTCAAGAAAGTGGTAAAGGCTGAATCAGACCTTGCTGGATTTTTGTTGATTCTCACTTGTAAATATTATAAAAAGTACAGTTAAAACAATCACGTGCTCTTTTTTTAGAAATTGAAGTAGCTACATTTTGTCTCCAATACGTCTTTGAGTTTCTGACTTTAGTCATTTACTTTAAAAACTAGGGTCATTTGGTTCTTAATTTTCTTAATTAAAATGTTGATAGAAGTATGTAGGAACATGAACAATGTAACTAAATGTGTAATTGGCATAAAAACTGTGGACAAGAAACAAAGATTTTGGAATCAATATCCAAAACTATTCTGTGTAAATCTTACCTGACTTAGTAGGTAATATTGCAGTAGTATTAAATAATCAGAAATATTATGCATTTAACTCTATCAAGAGATCTGAGTAAACAAGTTTAAAATAACCAGAGAAATAACACAGATTAGCTAAAAGGAGGTGTCAGTAACTTAGGTGAAAGTGGGGTGCTCCCTTAGCATATTAGGCCAGCATTTCTTAAAGTGCACTGTGAAGACCCTTACCATCAGAGTTGATCTAGATTCTGGTGAAGATGAGCCTTTCCCTTCATTTATCAGGTCAGAATCTCTAGAAGGTGACATGCTCCCCACAAGATCTCAGTGTACATTAGAAACATTTTCAAGGGGACAAGACTATGTTTTCAGCATGTGATGCTTTGGGCTTCTCAAGTGGCTCAGGGGTAAAGAACCTGCCTGTCAATGCAGGAGACCTGAGTTCCATCCACAGGTTGGCAAGATCCTCTGGAGAAGGAAATGACAACCCACTCTGGTATTCTTGCCTGAAGAATCCCATGGACAGAGGAGCCTCGCAGACTACAGTCCACAGGGTTGCAAGGAGCCGGACACAGCTTAGTGACGTATGCACGTGTGCTGGTTTGTTGGTCAAGGAATGTGTTTAGTAACTTGAAGTAGAAGGAAAGGGGCAGAGTCAGGGCTAGGTGCCATCATTCTAGGTACTAACAGATGAACAGAGACCAGGGAAACAAACCTACATGGAGGACAGCCTAGGCCTCTCACGCTGCCGTGCGTAGGCTCTCGCTGACTTGTTGCTTGTGCTTGTTTCTTTCACAGAAGGCTGGGTTTTCAGTGGTCCTTTTCGTAGGTCCCTGGCTCCTCGCATAACTCAGGCTGTCACTGATCTCAGTTATGCCAGCACTCCTGGTCCATGGCCCCAATCCTCTTCCCCTGCCATCTCCTATTGCCAGAGCTCTGGCCTCCAAAATGCACCTTGAGAGCTGCCCTCAAACTCAGGCTTATCCCATAGTATTTCATAAAGTCATTAAAATTGGCAGAAAAAAAATGAGCAAATTGTGAATAGGGGTATATGTGTTGCCAGTTTAGCCCAGGACTCCGATAACCAAAGGTACCAAATTGGTCATTTGTCGTTCAGTGTATTTGGCTAATTTAGCCCAAGCACCTACCTCACTGAGCAGATTTTACTACTCACTCTGGCTATTTTATGAAACAAGGAATGCTGGCAGCAATAAACTCAGAAATTTGAGGATACAACATATGGCAATGGAATATACTGTCTGAAAGATGCTGTTCTTTACATAATGACTCTAAAAATAAATATATAGATCTGACCTGCAAATATTATACTTAAGAAAGCGTGTTCCTAATTTTGTACCTTTTTTGCTTCTTAAACATATTTCATTTTCAGCATTTTCAACAAGAAACAGCATCAGAAAAACAAAAAACATTTGTTTTGTGCCTTGTTTTTTAAAATAAATACATAAATACATATTTTCATAAAAGCAGGTCAAAAAGATAAAGCTATTAAGTTGTACTTAGTGTTTATAACCGAAGGAATGACTTTTCCATTTAATTGCATGTCCTAACCTGAGAACTAGGACTTCCCTGTTTGCTCAGACAGTAAAGAATCTGTCTGCAATGCAGGAGACCCGGGTTCAGTCCTTGGGTCAGGAAGATCCCCTCGAGAAGGGCATGGCAACCCACTCTAGTTTTCTTGCCTGGAGAATCTCACGGACAGAGCAGCCCGGCGGGCTACAGTCCATGGGGTCGCAAAAAGCTGGAGACGCCTGAGCTACTAACATACACACTTTGTTCATTCTGAGAGCTACTGTAGGAGGAGTACAATTAGAGAAATAAATGGGCTTTGGAATCTGAGGAATCTGGGCTATGGTTTGACCCTAGAGCAGTGCCACCACTGTGACACAACACTCCTGCTGATGTCGCAGGAAGATTGGAGTTCTTAAGAACCAGGCAGGGATCATGTAGCATCCCTGTCAAAACACACCTCTGCTCCAAATTAATTGTCTTCTCTTTTAGATCAGAAACTCTGCAAACTGAAGGTAACTTTAGCGGCAGCATATGTGAGCAACAACCTAAGTCCCAAGTGTGCATGTGTGCAGAGGGATACACTTTAAGCCAAGATGGAAAGAACTGTGAAGGGAATCTGTGGTGAGCAAGCTCAGCTCAGTTTAGCCAGTGGCTGCTCTTCAGTGGGTCATCAAGAACTTCAATGTGAAACCAAATTAAAATTTCCTCATATTTCCCCCCCAGAAAAAGAATGTTATCCCCCCCCACGCACCGCAATTTTAAAGCCTTTGTAGCGCTTTCAGCTCTCCTTTATATCTTCTGTTCCTAGATCAAATACTTTCAGAGGCTACGCAGGGATGAATATAAGGCAGGAGTTCTCTGAGTGGACTCCATGGACCTCCGTGGGTTTGGTTTGACGGTGTGCAAAATGTCAGTATTGTCAAGTTTTTTAGCTCTCATAAGAGATCCTCAAAGACTATGTGATTCCCACATCTCATCATGTAACCGTTTGTTCAGAATCTTGAGACTGTGCCAGGGCCGGTTATATTAGGCTTTTCCTGTTTTGAGACTCCAGACTCAATGTAATGAACCTAGGGAGAAATGCTGTGTCCCTTCTCCTGGGAGGACCAGTGAAGTACTGACAAAAAGAATTCAGTGGAATTAGTTGGGGTGAGACTTTAGGTAAACCTGGGATCTGCCTGTTAATTGTGGCTTCCTGCTTACATGGGACCAGTAGATGAGAGCCATTGCGTAGAACAGTGATCTGGAAGGCTGGGTTTCGGCCAGAGTAAAACTGCTGGGGAATGTTCCCACGTTCAGGTAAAGGGCCCCTGTCAGCACTGAGAAGGCTGAAGAGCAGAGCATGGGATGTCTTGTCCTTGTCAGGGTCCTTCCTTAATGGCTATATCTTTTCAGGGGAAACAGTGCTACTTTATCCCAAGAGTAATTTTGATAAAATCTATATTTGAAAGAATAAACTCTGACAGTTTAAATGGTGGCTTTCAGGATAATTGAACTTTCTTTCACCCCTTGTCAGAGTAGCAAAAACTGTCTTGCTACAGTTATAGCAGGTAGAGGTGTGAGATACCCTACTTATTGCTGACATATTAATGATACTACAATTTATTTTCAAAAATTACCTTCTGACTGTTTTGCTGTTGTCATGGTGTAGATGTCAGTGAGTGTACTTTTTGGAATCATGGGTACACAGAGGACTGTGAAAATATCCCTGGATCCTATTACTGCACATGCCCTGAGGGATATGATCTGCTTCCTGATGGGAAACGGTGTCACCGTTAGTCACAAGTGTTAACTGCTTTATTTCCTCCATTTTCACTGTTTATAATATGCCTATGGTCTGGGTTGGTGGCCCTTGATCAATAGTATATATCAGAATTAACTTGGAGTTTTATTTTGGTTTGTTTTTTTTAAACATAAGTGATCAGACGCTACCCAAGACCTGTTAAATCAAAACCTCCATTAAGCATGTAATCCACTCCAGCACTCTTGCCTGGAAAATCCCGTGGACAGAGGAGCCTGATAGGCTACAGTCCATGGAGTCACAAAGAGTCAGACACAACTGAGTGACTTCACTTTCACTTATATATTTTACTGTTTATCTATATTTTATTATATTTCATTATATAATGCTAAAAGATAAGCATGTAAAAAATATAATCATAGTACACTATTACATCTAAAAAACTGTTTTCAAGTTATCTTAAAAAGATTTTTAAGTAGTTGATTGGTTTGACTAAATATGTAAACAAGTTCCTTGTGTTTTGTTAGTTGATACCTCTCTCTCTTTTACCCTATAGATTCTTTCTCTTCTTTTTTCCCCCTTGCAAGTATTTGCTGAAGAAACTATACTTTTTTTTTCCCTGCAGAATTTCTCATACTCTGGATTTTATTGAACATACTTCTATGATGTTGCTGTCCTTCTGAACACTTGTAGCTAGATCTGCAGTCTTGATCAGATTAGACTTAGAAATTTTGACAATAATGCTTCATTGGTATGTTTATACTCCCATCGGGAGACACATAACATCTGGTTGTTTCACTTTTTGACATTTGTTCTAAACTGTGGGCAGTTTTACTGAAGAAAAATTATGCACGATTATTTTTCACCAGTCTGTTCTGGCATTCTTCTAGTGATATCAGAATCACCTGGGTCAATTATAGCCAGAGTGCATGTTGCCAACCCTTTTCAGTCAGTCCCCACAAAAGTCCTTCTGCCCAGCATCACTAATGCCAATAGAAAGAGACCTAGTTTAGTTTAGAAGCAAAGGAAAGCCTTATTTGATCAGAGATTGGAGAAATGTGAGCTGACCTGCATTGTACCGGCTCCCCCAACAGGCAGGGCTGTTTTATAGGGTTCTCAATTGCAGGGTAGGGGGTAGAGTTCCACTGGGCCTCCTGGCTGGTGTAGTGCTCACACTCCAGCTCTCTCTACTGGTCTAAGGGTTTGTGTACATGGCCTGTCTCTACCATGTTGAATTGAGATGTTGAACACAGTGCTTCTGCATGTGGTCCCCTGCAGTTCAGGGAGCTGCAGCATCAGGCACAGTAGTTCTTCACTGGGAACCCTAATACCATGTGTTATGCACAAGGCCCCCTATAGGCAACTAAAAAAAAAAAAAAATAGCTCAAAGAAGAGGTTGTGTATGTGCTCAGTTGCTAAGTCACGCCTGGCTCTTTGCAACCCCATGGACTGTAGTGCGCCAGGTTCCTCTGTCTGTGGGATTTTCCAGGCAAGAAAACTGGAGTGCATTGCCATTGCCTTCTCCAGGAGATCTTCCCAACCTGGGGGTCAAACCCACATCTCTTGCTTGGCAGGTGGATTCTTTACCACTGTTCCATTTGATAAAGGACCCCTCTAGGCTTTGCCAGTGACATACATACTGTAGATTTTCAACATGCTGTTCCCAATTCATTATCATTGCCACTGTAGTGGTGGCCACCAGTTTTGACCAACATGGTGTAGTACTCTATTTCAGATTTCCATTTGTTTTGGGCATTTGACATTTGTTGGTGAGGATGACTGATTTCTTTTTACCTTGTCTTGAACATTTTGGTAACCTTTGGTAACCCTAAGTTGTTTTCTATGTCTGTGAGTCTGTTTCTGTTTTTTAAATAAAATCATTTGTACTATTTTTTAGATTCCATATTTAAGTGATGTCAAATATTTGTCTTTGTCTGAATTACTTAGTATGATATTCTTTAGGTCCATCCATGTTGCTAAAAATAGCATTATTTCATTCTTGTTTATGGCTGAGTAATATTCGATTGTATATACATCTCACATCTTCTTTATTCATTCATCTGTTGCTGGACACTTAGATTGCTTCTATTTCTCGGCTATTGTAAATAGTGCTGCTATGAACATTGGAGTGCATGTATCTTTTTGAATTAGAGCTTTTGTTTTTTTCTGGATATATGCCCAGTAGTGGAGTTGTTGAATCATATGGCAACTCTATCATCTGAGCCATGCAAAGAGTTGGACACAACTGTACGATGAAGCATACACACACGTGGTAACTCTAGTTTTAATTTCTTAAGGAACCTCCATACTGGCTGCATCAATTTATATCCTCACCACCAATGCCTGCTGTCTTTTCGTTTTGTTTATGGTATCCTTTGCTGTGCAGAAGTTTGTAAATTTAATTAGGCCCAATTTGTTTATTTTTGTCTTTATTTCTTTTGCCTTAGGAGATTGACCTAAGAAAACATTGATGCAATTTATGTCAGAGAATATTTTTCCTATGTTCCCTTCTAGGAGTTTTATAATGTTGTGTCTTATATTTAAGTCTTTATGTTGTTTTTATTTTTGTGTATGGTGTGAGGGAGTGTTCTAACTTCATTGATTTACATGTGAACACCACTTGCTGAAAAAACTGTCTTTTCTCCATTGTACGTTCTTGCTTCCTTTGTGAAAGACTAATTGACCATGGGTGTGTGGGTTTATTTCTATTCCATTGATCCATGTCTGTTTTTGTGCTAATACCACATTATTTTGATTACTATGGCTTTGTAGTATTTTGTCTAAAATCTGGAGGGGATTATGCCTTCTGCTTTGTTCTTTTCCCTCAGGACTGCTTTGTCAATTCTGGGTTTTCTGTGTTTCCAAATAAATTTTAGGATTATTTGTTCTAGTTCTATGAAAACCACCATGGGTAATTTGATAGAGATCACAGTAAATCTGTAGATTACTTTCAGTAGATTGGCCATTTTAACAATATTGTTAAAATTCTTCCAATCTAAGATCATGGGGTATCTTTCTATTTCCTTGAATCACCTTTGATCTTCTTTATTAATGTTTCATGCTGCTGCTGCTGCTAAGTCGCTTCAGTCGTGTCTGACTCTGTGCGACCCCATAGACGGCAGCCCACCAGGCTCCTCCGTCCCTGGGATTCTCCAGGCAAGAACACTGGAGTAGGCTGCCATGTCCTTCTCCAATGCATGAAAGTGAAGAGTGAAAGTGAAGTCGCTCAGTCGTGTCCGACTCTTAGCAACCCCATGGACTGCAACCTATCAGTCTTCTCCGTCCATGGGATTCTCCAGGCAAGAATACTGGAGTGGGTCGCAATAGTTCTCAGCAAATAAGTCTTTCACCTCCTTGGTTAGATTTATTGCTACGTATTTTTTTTTCCTGATGTAATTATAAATGGGATTGATTTTTTTACTTTCTCTTTCTGATATTTCATCATTAGTATAAGCAAATGCAGGAGATTTCTGTGTATTAGTCTTGTAACAAATTTATTTATTGGTTCTAATATTTTTTGTGTGGTGTCTTTAGGGTTTTCTATATAAAGTATCATGCTATCTGCATATATTGACACTTTTACCTCTATCCTCCCAATTCAGATACCTTCTATTTCTTGTCTGATTGTTGTGGCTAGGACTTTCAATACTGTGTTGACTAGGAGTGGTGAGAGTGAGCATCCTCTTGTTCCATATTTTAATGGGAAGGCTTTCAGCTTTTCACCACTATACTGGCTGTGGTTTGTCATATCTATTGAGATATGTTCCTTCTGTATCCACTTTTTGCAAGAGTTTTTATCATGAATGGTGTTGAATTTTATCTAATGCTTTTTCTGCATCATGTGATTTTAGTCCTTTCTTTTGATGATGTGGTGCATCACATCAATTGATTCGCATATACTGAACCATCCTTGTGACCCTGAAATGAATCCAGCTTCATCATGGTGTATAATCCTTTGTGTGTGTTGTGGGATTCAGTTTGCTAATGTTTTCTTGAAGAGTTTTGCGTCTATATCCATCAAAGATACTGGCCTGTAACTCTTTTTTGGTAGTGTCTTTGTCTGGTTTTGGCATCAGGGTGATAGTGTCTTCATAGAAGGACTTTGGGAATTTTTTTGTAAGTATCATTATGAACTCCTGAATTTTTAACATTTTTTATATGTTTCAATCTAATGCAATTGCTATGCTTACCAATGAGCAAATTGTTTCCTCTTTGGCTGATGGGAGACTCTCCAAATGGATTCCAGATCCCAGCAGTCTTTGATAGTTTTCTCTTACCTGGCAGGACATATTTTCCTGTCTTGTCTTGTATGTATTGTGTTCTAGACCTAGAATCAGCAGTCTGTCAAGGCTACTGCTTCCTTTTAATGAGAAATTGTATTTAGATAACATAATTTGCTACAAAGTTAGTTATTGTTTTGAGGGCTTCTGGGGCATCAAAATTAGGAAAGCACTTTTAAAAAAGAGAAATATGAGTTTATATGTATATTCTCGATTCAAGTTTATGATTACATATTCAAATAACTTCTTATAGGTTTCTTGTTGAATCTACTAACATAGCTAAGTAGAAACAAAGGTTTAAAATTATGTGGGAATTCCCTGGTTGTCCAGTGGTAAGAGACTTTGTGCTTATTGCCACAGGGCCTGGTTTGGCCCCGGTCTGGCAACTAAGGTCCTAAAAGTCACAGTGTGGCGAAATATATATATATATATATATATATATAATATTTATATATGGCCTAGTACTGCTTCACAGATGATAAAGTGTCATATGTCCTATCAAATGAGGCACAGAATAAAGGATGAATGGTAATGAATTTCTTGGAAATTACCCACCACCTTTGTGATTGTTTATGGAACTTGCTCTTCTTCTAATGCCATATGGTTTACCCGTGAGCAGCTGTACTTAAGTGCATGATGTTAATATGTTATAGAGTTCATTATATGTCAAACAGGACACATATAATCTCACTTGATTGTCCAAACTTCTAGAACTTCTATGGTATATATTTCACATTTTAATGTTTGACTTACTTAGAATTTATGTTGATGTGTGGTATAGTACAGGGATTTAATTTTTGCCCCAAATCTTTACTCATTTATTTACCATTTACTGGATGATATTCCACATGTTCAGTGACTTAAAATAGCTTTATCACATACCATATTCTTATCTGTACTTGAGTCTTTTCTAGAAGTTTCTATCTGATTCTATTAGCCTCATGATCTATGCTTACACATTACCAACTCTTTTAATTATTGTACCTTTATGATACATTTTGATATTTATTTACTGCCTCTCATTCTCTTCTTTCATCTAACGATAGTCACATGATGTTTTGATTTTTCATACCCATATAATTTGTTTTCTAGATGAACTTGAGAATCATTTGCCCAAGTTCTATCAAAAATATTTTGGAATTTTGATGACTAATAACTTAAAAATAATATTTGACAGAAAAGAAACTTTGAAGAAAAGAGTCATTTCTCCAAAATCAGAAGTCTTTCATTAATTTGCTTTAGGTTTGGAATTTTTTCTTTATTTTTATATCTCCATTACCATAGCAATTCGTACATGTTCAGTCTTTATTTAACTTACTCTTTTCAGGACATCATTTTTTTGTTAGCAACTGATTTTACCGAATTTCCATAAATCTGATTTAACATTAATTTTGACCTTATTTTTCATTCATTAGAGTTAATTTCCTGCCCAAGCAATGTGTCTGAATGCAGTCATGACTGTGTTCTGACATCAGACGGTCCCATATGTTTCTGTCCTGAAGGCTCAGTGCTTGACACAGATGGAAAAATATGCAGTGGTAAGCTTGTTTACCTATTGTTTATTTGAGAACATTTATTTTCTAACTAACACCTAAAAATCACAACTACTGACAAAGGAAAACAGATTTCCCAACAATTATGCATTGAAATACATTTGCATAATGGATTAACCTGGAGAATCCCAGGGACGGGGGAGCCTGGTGGGCTGCCATCTATGGGGTCACACAGAATCGGAGATGACTGAAGCAACTTAGCAGCAGCAGCAACAGCAGCAATGGATTAACATATGAATTTAACTAGATTTCTGTTTGTTTCTTGTTTTCAGAGAGTAGTGTAGTAGCTATAAGCCAGAGCTTTGAAGCTAGACAGCTCTGAGGTAGTAGTATCAGTTACTAGCAGTATTGTTTTGGACTAGTTACTTGCCTTCTTTTGGTCTCAGTTTGCTCCTCTGTAGAGGTTAATGATACCTGCCTCCTGGATTTGTGGCCAACATTAAACAAGAAAAGGAGTGCTTTGCCTGTTCTGTGTACCTATGACTGTCTCCCTACTTTCATCTTCATAGAGACTTAAGTATGTAGAGCGAAGCTTATAACTCAAAGTTAGAAGATGAGTTATGTGTAACTTTTTTTAAACAAAAAGGGCAAAAGAAGTCAAGAGTCCAGAAATGTGAGGGAGAAAAAAATATGTTAATCAGTATTCTTGCCTGGAGAACCCCATGAACAGTGGAGCCTGGCAGGCTACTGTCCATATAGTCTCAAAGAGTTGGACATGACTGAAGTGACTTAGCATACATGCCAGAAGAATTAGACCAGCTGCCAAACTCATCAAAACATACTTCTTATTCCAGCCAGCTACCAGAGCACTTGTTCACAAACTCAGTGATAGATCAAGAAGGCAAGGGTCACTGGGATGTGAAGGCTTAACATTCACGATGTCAGGTTACAGGGAAATAGAGTACAGTGACATTTTCCTCCTAATCTCTGGAAAATAAGCTTGATTGTAACAGTATGCATGACTGTTACAATGGAAATGGTCTTAAAAATCAATGTATATTTGGTTCATCTCAATATTTTGAGGAAAAATTGGTGTATTCTTGAGTGACATAGCATCATTACCAAGGAGGTGCTTTTTGTAGGCTGTTCATCACCTGATAATGGTGGATGTAGCCAGCTCTGCACCCCTCTCAGCCCAGTGTCCTGGAAATGTGGCTGCCTTTCTGGGTATGACCTACAACTGGACAAAAAGAGCTGTAGAACTTCAGGTTAGTGCTGTGAACATTCAAAAGTGTGTCTCTGTGAAAAGGTTATGTAAAAAACACCGTTTAATTTAGAAAGTGTTAAATTGCTTTTGGCTTCTGCATAGGCAGTTGAAATTTTTTTTTTTTTGGAAATTGAAAACAGATCACATAAGTATAAATAACATGTTATTATTGTATAAATAATAATTATGTGTTTGAGAAACATTTTAAAGTTAATTAACATTAAGCAAAGATTTGCTATAATATCAAGTATGGCATTCTAGTATATATGAAAATCATAACCAGAATAAGAACAGTCTTAAAATGCCTTATAGTTAGAGGCATTTAATAAATATTTGTTGACTGATTTGATTTTCATCTCTCCAGTAAATGTAATAATCATAATACTTTGACAAGTTCTGTCCTTTCCATGACAAAATTAAAGTTGTGTGCTCCAGCTATTTTTTCATCTTCTAATATTACATCCCTTATGTCCTTCAATAGCCTTGGAAATCCTGGATTTATCCCAAATTGACATAATCTCTCCTGAGGTTCATTATGCCTGTAATCTGGGATAATGTTAATGATGAACCTGCAGAGCTTGCCTTACTCAGACTCCAATAGTCTTAACTTCTCAGTAATATAGCGTAATCTGAGCTCTGAAATTATGAGGGGTCTTGTTATTAACTCACACAGTGTTACCTTTGTTTAAAAGGTGTCCAGTCCAGAGAAGGGAATTTATCTGGACATGAATCAATACAATCTGATAATATTTCAATATGTGTGACTCAAGGAGATTACAGCATAAGACTTGCACCATTTAGCTGAGATATTTGTTACTTAATGCTGTGTCTCTCTAGAAGTAATTTCAATTTTAAAAGCAGACACATAGGGAGAAATCCAGTGATAAAATTCTGACCATTTGTCAACTCATGAAAAAGGCAGTCTTTTTGCCTGTTTTAACATACCACAACGCTGGTGGGAAATGAAGAAAACAAGAGCTGCAGGAATTAAGGAAGAGGGCACAATGAATGGGAAGAGTCTGAAGTGCCCTGTGGGTTCCAAGGCTTATTTTAAATGTTGCCATATTCAAATTTGGTTATTAGGACTACCGCCGTTTTTGCTGTTTGCCAGTTCTTGAGATATTCGATACATGCATTTTGATGGAACAGATTATGGAACCTTGCTCCACCAACAAATAGGAATGGTTTTTGCCCTTGATCATGACCCTGTGGAAAATAAGGTATGGTTTTGCTACTTGAACAGATGTGGCTGTGCTTTAAGGACAGAATAGAGGATTTTTATCATAAAAGATAACTTGGGCTACTTGAAAATCCGGTACAAAGCTTGGCATGATTAGGCAAAGAAAAATTTAAATGGTCATTGAAACGTCACTTGAAAAAATTTTAAGGGTGATTCTGTTACCATAAGCTGTGTAGCTTAGCTGGTAGAGAATCTGCCTGCAATGCAGGAGACCCAGGTTTGATTCTTGGATTGGGAATCTGCCCAGGAGAAGGAAACAGCAACCCAGTCCAGTATTCTTGCCTGGAGAACCCCATGGGCAGAGGAGCCTGGCAGCCTATAGTCCATGGGGTCGCGAGAGTCAGACATGACTTAGCAACTAAACAAGCGACCAACCCTGGTCCTGGCTATGATTCAGCTTTGGGGATGATTTAAACAGAATCTGAGGTTTAGCTTCCTCTTTGAAGGTAAGAATGGGAAGCTAGCACAGTACCATACACACCAGGGAGTACCATAAATTGGTTTTGATTTATTTATGTTTTGGGAGAAGTAGGAGTTTGGGATTTAGCATAGTAAGTGTGGATTATTAATTTGCATTTAACACATGGCCTTAAGGGGAGAAGGGCTTTTCTGGTAGCTCAGATGGTAAAGAATCTGCCTGCGATACAGGAGACCCAGGTTCTATCCCTGGGTTGGGAAGACCCACTGTAGAAGGGAATGGCTACCCACTCCAGTATTCTTGCCTCGAGAATTCCATGGACAGAGGAGCCTGGTGGGCTACAGTCCATGGAGTCACAAAGAGTCAGACATGATTGAGTGACTAAAACACATAGGGAAGGAATTTGGTGACCTCCTGATCATGAAAATCAAGAAACATAAGTCTTACAGTCCACGTGTGAATGGCAATGTAGGATGTTATTTACATAATTTTACATGAAGTGTTTTTGTATAAACATTAGAATTTCTAAATTATCAACCCAATTGGCTATTTGGTCTTTAATTTCTTAGTTATCTTTGTTCTAGATTAGAATGTGCTTGAAACGACATGTTATAGTGTTCTTTTGAAAATTAATCACCCAAAATGATGAAGTTATATAGTTATTAACCGCCCTCCATAATGATTTAGTTATTACTAGATGGTGTTTTGTTCCTAGAATTTCTAAATTTTGTGCTGTTTTTTTCTGATTTGAAGCATTCTAGTAAATGGCCAAAAGATACAGAGTGAAGTAAATTGATTCTGTGTTTAATCGATACGGAGTGTTAGCCAAATATAACTATTTTTGCAAATAAAAGTATTATAATTTAACACTAGCGAATAGTTCTTTTCTATAAACTGAATCTATGTAACTCCATAGAAGAATTATATTAACAGGAAAAAAATTAATAGAATCAGTTCAAGACTCATTTATTACCAAATTATTTTTTTTCCCACACAGCCAGTAATTTTTACAATGAGGTGAACAAGAAAACCTAAAATGAACTCTAAGTCATATGGCTTACGCATGTTTTTTCATTTCTTTGGTCAATGGTCCCATCTTCCTGCTTTTCAAACTGTGATCCTTGGACCAGTGAGATCAATGTGACCTGGAGCTTTTTAGAACTGCAGATTCTCAGGCTCCACACCTGACCACTGAATCAGAATCTGCATTTTAATAAGAGTCCCCAGATGATTCATGTACACATTTAAGCTGGTGAAGCAGAGCACTAGCAGAATTATTTTTTAATATAAGAACTACTCATTTTTAAATTATGGAATAGAACCTTTTCTATTTTATCCAGAAAGATGGTAGCTCATTATTTAATAACTACTTTATGAATATTCTCATTATTGATGATAAGTTTATGTATATATATATGTACTCACAGTTAATATTCTACATATGCTATCGTTAAATTGTCAGCCACTCATAGCAATTTTTTATTCTTGTAACTTCTTGTTTGATAGTCTGCATACTAAACTGAAAAGGAACTTTGTACTTGCAGGGTATGTTCTGTTGAACAAAATTGATAATTTAAAATGAAATTATATATTGTTAGAGATGAAAGGAACTTTAGCAAATATCTCTTCTGATTTTGTCATTTTTATAGCTGAGAAAATTGAGATTAAATGACTTAAATGAACCATGCACACTGTTATTGTGAATGTAAATTGGTACAACCACTGTGGAAAACAGTATGTAGAGTTCTCAATAAACTAAAAATAAACCCAGCAATATAACCCAGCAATTCCACTCCTGGGTATATATATCAGAAAAAAATAAAAATACTAATTCAAAAAGATACATGCACCCCAATGTTCATTGCAGCATTATTTACAATTGCCAAGATATGGAAGCAACTAAGTATCCATCGACAGATGAATGAATAAAGATGTGGTATAAATAAATAAAACAATATAATAATAAGCCATAAAAAATGAAAAATTGCCATTTGAAACAACATGGATGGATATGGAGGGTATTATGCTAAGTCAAATAAGCCAGACAGAGGAAGAAAAATACTATATGATATAACTTATATGTGGAATCTAAAAAATATGACAAACTAGTGAATATAACAAAGAAGAAGCAAGCTCACAGATACAAAACAACAAACTAGTGATTACCAGTAGGGAGAGGGAAGTGGGGAGGGGCAATATAGGGGAAGGGAATTAAGAGGTTTAAACTATTATGTAGCATGTAAAATAAGCTACAAGATATACTGTACAACACAGGGAACATAGCCAGTATTTATAATAACTATAAATGGAACATAAACTTTAAAGATGGTGAATCACTATATTATATACCTGCGACATATAATATCATACATCAGCTATACTTCAATTTTAAAAATATATAAATAAGTAAAATGATTTAACCAAGGTGATGAAACAAATAAATGCCAGTCAGGGAGATGAAGCCTTGTGCCCTGACTTGCAGTGAAGTGGAGTCCTGTAGATCAAGCCGTGGAAGATAAACGTCAGCTTACAGCCCCCATTAAACTGCTCATCTTTGCTCCCTTTCAGGCTGTAGCAGCTATTAGAGTTTAAATATGATGGCTTTGTTATTGACCAGTGATCAAAGATGAGCAAACTACCTGGAACAGAAATATGTGCCAGGCACAAGGCTAAAGGTGTGTGTGTATGTATATGTATATATGTGTATATATATGTGTGTGTGTGTGTGTGTATATATATATATATAATTAATGCACTTATAGCATTATTCCCATTTTGCCAATAAGGAAGCTGAGCTTCTGAGACATTGAGTAATTTGCTTAACTTTATACACATCTGGGAAGCAGCAGAGAGAGAGTTCAGTTCCAGGTGCATCTATCTCCAAAGCCAAGCTCTGAATGATTATATTGTATGATACAAAGATTTACTAACCCTGTTGGTATATATTCCACGTTAAGTTTTTAAACATATCAGACTGTATGCCTGTGTTCTCTTTCGTAGATATACTTTGCCCATACAGTCCTAAAGTGGATAGAAAGAGCTAATATGGATGGTTCCCAGCGAGAAAGGCTTATCGAGGAAGAAGTAGGTTTGGCAGAAGGTCTTGCTGTTGACTGGATTGGCCGTAAACTCTCCTGGACAGACAGAGAGTATGTTTCCTCTTTTGTTGCTAAGTCACAGGGGATGGGAGTGATGGGATATGTAGTATAGTTGCCTCATCCTTCACTTGGAAAACAGGAGGATATTGCTGGTCCCCTGACTGGCATCAGAGGAAGATGCCCCCAGTGCTGCTCACAGTCCCTCCCCCCGCTCCCCACCACCAAGCAGGACCTTCCTCCTTTCATCAAGATTGTATCTTTCATTAAAGGTGAATGTTGGGGACCGAGAAAGCAGCGTGTGTTTTTGCACTTCAGGCTATTGTAATCAGAGAAACGCAAAGCCTGTCTGGATACAATCTGCACGCTTGTTCTGAGGATCTGCTATGGGTCAGCTGTTACCTAGGTGGTAGGGAAGATACACAGGAGCATGAGGAGCTCCATGTTTCCAGTCAGCTTAGTGTAGCCAGGGAGACAAAGTGCATATACACAGGAAAAACTAATGCAAACACTTGGTCTGAATCTCAGTATAAAAAATGTCATAAGGTCATGCATAAATAATTGCCAAATGAAGGTGGGTACTCCCAGAGGGGGCTCTGGAAGGAGCTTCAGGAACAACCATTTTACAGGTTGCGGGGGCAGGGGGAAACTAAGCCTCATAAAGCTAAGTGATTTATTCAAAGTTGTACAACATTCAAAGGGCAAGTTTTGCTGGAACGCACATGTTTGCTCTTTTAAATGAGTGTGAAGGAGGAAGCAAGTGCTTCACAGTGGAGTAGTGAGGAAAGTCCTCTTCAGGGGGGAGAGATGGTGTGTTTTCTCTTTGCTGGGAGACAACAGGACCAGCACGCGCCAGGAACAGTTGGGGTGGGGAGGAGTGAGGGGAAAGAAGTGGCTGCATCTGTTGTGTTTGCTAATGAGAGTCCACTTCCTGCTTCTGAGTGAGAAAGAGCCAATCACAATACCTCTCGGGAGAGGATTAGAGACTCTAGGCCCTGGGACACTGTCTCAGAGGATCTTAAAGCTATGGAGCGACCTGGCGGCCAACTCAAACCTCTGGCACCTCCGCAGCCATGTTAAAGTAAAAGAGAGAATGAGCTGGGATTTCACGTCAACCAGCGGTCCCAGCACAGAGGAAGAAGTCCCAGGGAGTGGGTTTAAATGCTTCGGGGCAGGTTTTCTATGTCCCAGAAAATCTCTTTTGGCCTCGATAACCCATGGGAAACGAATGGGCTTTTAAAAATGAGCCAGATGTATGATGTGGTGCTCAGTTATGAATCATACGGTATTTCTCTGTCCAGACCGAGTATATTTTAATTAATTTGTTCACTTATTTGCTTATTCATTTAGCCATACCTTCATCCCATTTCTTTATTCTTTTTGTATTTATTCATTTATTGAATAACTGAAATGCACCAGATACTGCACTAAGAGCTTCATATCCATATTGACACCCCAAAAGATAAGTTTTCATATCCCCAACTTAAAAATTAAAAAAATTGAGAATCAGAGAGGAAAAACAACTTTCCCAAGGTCAAGCAACCAGCAAGTATTGGATCTGGAATTTGAGCTCAAGGGCGACCATTTCTGAAACTTATGTTTTTAATAATCATAGGTATGTGCTGCCTCCAACAACCAGGGTTGATTAAATGTGCTCGACCCAGAGTCCTATAACAAGTGAAAATCAACTTCAGTTGTAATAATGATAAAAATCATAATAATGGTCTTCTCTGTTTTGAACCTACTTAAAAGGACATTTAAAATGTTACCTGTGCATAATGACAGAGCTTGTACACGGCTGTTCTCGGAAACGTTGATCAGGACAGCAGATGTCAGCCACTTTTGGACTCTCTAAGGATGCTGGGTCTCCTCACGTTTCTCACATTCTCATGGCGCCTCTAATTTTACATGTTTGATTAATAGTACTGTAGTACCTACTGCTAAGGCAGTGTCTTCAGGAGATAGACAAGCACCACCCTATCCTGGAGCATCAGACCTCAAATTCCCTAGTTCATTGTCTTGAGTAATAACAAGCCCTTCTCAAGTCCTCTTCCCTCTAAAGGCAGCTGCTAAGAGAAAACCTTTAATTTGTCTGGAAATGAGAGGTTTATAGTTTGAAAACCTTGATATTAGCTAGAAATTTGATTTAAATAACTGGGATTCCTAGCTTGTGATATTAGATTATATAGTAACTCTTAACCAAGTTAAAAAAAAAAAAAAAAAGAATGGATGCTTATGGTTTATATTGGCTTAGGAGAAGACAGATTCATATTAACATCTAACTGTAGGAAGGAAGGAACTTGGTAATTCGCCTGGCAATGTTATTATTTAGTGATAAGGGGTCCTGATTCCTAAAGTCAGATCCTTAGTGAAAAGAATCAGGAAGAAATCTGTTTGCTCATCTTTTTGAGGTGACAAAAACCACTATAAGGTAAGAAAATCACTCTTCTAGAGTTCTGGATGGACAGCTCTTGCCCTGGAAATAGGGTGCATTTAGGTCAGCGTCCCCAACCTTTTTGGTACCAAGGACCAGTTTCGTGGAAGATAATTTTTCCATGGACCAGGGGAGGAAGGATGCTTTTGGAATGATTCAAGTACATTACATTTATTGTGCACTTTATTTTTGTTACTATTAGATCAGCTCTTCCCCAGATCATCAGGCAGTAGATCCTAAAAGTTGGGGACCTTTGGTTTAGAGGATCCCAGTGGTGACATTGAGATAATGACAATTAGACATTGACAATTAGATAATGACTCTAAAAAGAAAGATGTTCCACTCAATTGAGGGTTATGCTTGAACTCATGTGAACCCAAATGTTCGTCCTTGTCTTTGCTTTCTCATGACCAACACTGGAGTTCAAGATGTGCTTTCTGGCTGAATCAAACAGAAGTCTGTTTTGGGTGACCCCCTTGGGGAGCTTTGAGAGCAATACCAGCCGTCCTGCCTGAGACAGCTCCAGAGTTAGGAGCTTATATCTGTGTCAATTCTCACCCCCTCACTCCAGCTCAAAACAGTGAGAATTTAGAGATGATATAACAATGAGATCAGAACTGACAGCTGTATCCCCTCTGGTCTCATGCAAGTGGCTTCAGAATTCCTTGCCTCCTACCAAGGGCACAGGCACAGTGACAGCTGTGACTGAGTGAAGCTGACACATTGAGTTCAAAAATGCCTTCTGCCTAGCAGTACCCTTCCTACAACCCTTTCATCTAGGAATGAAGTAGCACTGCAGTGCAAATAATTTCCAGTTACCCACTGCCCTACGTTGATCGTTTGCAAACTGTACTTGCCCCAGCCCAGGCCCTGAGCCAGTGTTACCTTTGTCTCCCTCTTGCATATGGTATGTGAGGAAGAAGAAATCAAGCCCCTTCCCCTGTCTAGAACGGGCACTCGAGCAAGCCACCCGGAGAAGATCTCCTTAGCGTTTTGTTCTGTAGGACAGGGAGGAGGGAATGATCCTGCCCTGTGTTTCTGGGCAGGTCTGTTGTGTGTACACACTGCCTGGAAGAACAAGGGCTAGGCCTTTCCAGATGTTTATTGAATGACATAGAGCTGTACTTTCTAGGTTGCAGTGGGAAAACTGGGCAAGCAGGCCTCACATGGAAGGGAAAGGAGGTTCTTTTTAATCCCTTCTGTTTGTGATCCTGCCTGTTCCAGGGAGCTGCTGGGGCTCATGGTGCCCTCCAAGCCATGGCCCTGAATCTGCCAGTTGCATTCTTTTTTGTTTGCTTGTTTTGTTTTTGTTTATTTTTAATTGTAGAATAATTGCTTTACAATGTTGCATCGGTTTCTGCCACACTGCCGCATGATCAGCCATACGTGTACACATGTCCCCTCCCTCTTGAGACTCCCTCCCATCTCCCACCCTATCCCACCCTTCTAGGTTGTCACAGGGCACCACGCTGAGCTCCCTCTGCTATATAGCAACATCCCACTGGCTATCTATTTTACACATGTTAGTGATGTTGAAACAGAAACTCCAATATTTTGGCCACCTGATGTGAAGAGCTGACTCATTTGAAAAGATCCTGATGCTGGGAAAGATTGAGGGCAGGAGGAGAAGGGGACGACAGAGGATGAGATGGCTGGATGGCATCACCGACTCGATGGACATGGGTTTGGGTAGACTCGGGAGTTGGTGATGGACAGGGAAGCCTGGCATGCTGCAGTCCATGGGGTCGCAAAAAGTCGGACGTGACTGAGTGACTGAACTGAACTGAATGTATACATTTCAGTGTCACTCTCTAGATTTGGCCCACCCTCTCCTTCCCCCTCTTTGCCCACAAGTCTGTTCTCTGTGTCTGTGTCTCTCTTCTTTCCCTGCATATAGGTTCATCAGTACCATCTTTCTAGATTCCATATATACGCACTAATATACGATATTTGGGCTTCCTTGCTGGCTCAGATGGTAAAGAATCTGCCTGCAATGCGGGAGACTTGGGTTTGATCCCTGGAATGGAAAGATCCCCTGAAGAAAGGAATGGCAACCCACTCCAGTATTCTTGCCTGGAGAATCCCCATGAGCAGAGGAGCCTGGCGTGCTGCAGTCCGTGGGGTTGCAAAAAGACACAACCGAGCGGCTAAGCACAGCGTATGATACCTGTTTTTCTCTTTCTGACTTCCTTCCCTCTGTGTCAGTTGCTTTCTTACACATTCCGTAATATAATTCCCTCTTCCTCTTTTTCTCTTCCCTCCTGGCCTCCCTCCTGACCCCTCCCTTCCCCTCACTCTTCTGGGGATCTTTACGCTCTTTAAGGACAGAGCTAGGTTTTGTATACTACTGTGTCTCCAATGGTTAGGGCAATCCCTGGCACACATTAGGTGCTTCATAAATATTAATTTGAAAATAAAGACTTGTTTGGCAAATGGAAAAACTTAGAAAACAAAAGTTTTCTCCCCAGCCAGATTCCAAAGAGTTATCATTTTTTTTAAATGTGAAGGGTAGCAAGTAATATTTCAATTCTCCCATTTGTCTTAGAATCACATGGAAGAAAATTAAAGTCAATATAATGCTCCCCTTCCCATCCTTGTGTTGGCTGACTCTGTGGCCCTGAGAGATCTGCTCTCCCTGCTCCCTGGGGTCTGTGGCCAGAGGCTGGTGGTTCCTCTGGCTCTTACTGGTTTCAGCAGGAGCTGGGAAGTTGTGAAGAGAAAGGAATGGTGGTATTTATTTACACATCCTGGCTTTAACCCTATCGGGCCACTGACATAGCCCCTCTTACCTTTCACTGTGTATTTTAATAACATGGGTTAAATATTGAGAAACTAATTAAAACATTAAAAAAAAAAAAAAAAAAAAAAAAAACCAAAA
>SJYT01049490.1:267420-344188 GCA_006410635.1 Cephalophus harveyi
AAAAAAAAAAAAAAAAAACCTAGACTATGAGAGCTTTTCTCCTGACTTGTGTGTGAGAATGTGTATGTGCTTGTGCACGTGTGTGATAGGGTAGTTTAGAATGCCTATTTTGCTCTTTAGTAAGCAACAGAGAAAGTATTTTTGTTTAAAAAGTAAAGTTGGTGTAACAAGCCCCTTTACATGCATTTTAGGAAACCTCTCATTGAAGGGAGTGATTTAAATGGAAAGTATCGTTAAATAATCATTAAGGAGGGCATAACTCAGCCATGAGGAATTGCTGTTCATCCAATGGCCAAGTAAGTAAGTATGAAAATAAGGCCCTTTTTGCAGTGATCATAGAACACTTCATGTCTGATGTGCTAATGTCCAAAGTTTGTCTTAAGATCTCAGGTAATCAGTGGAATCAGAAACCAAGAAAATCCATGAGATGTGTTCAAATGTTTGGAAATTATATGGCTAGCATGACTTCCTCCTCCTTTTAATGTCTTTTGATTTACTTTTCTCGTATAAAATTTGATTGTTTAGAAAATCCTTCATTTTAAGCAAATTCAATTTCTTTTTGAAAAGAAATGGGTTGTGATTCATTAATCAATGAAGCATAAGCCCACTGCTCTCTGTACTTTCTTTAAAAACTATACTATTCCCCAAGAGGATGATATTTGGATTGCATGGCTTATGAATTCTCTTCAGAAAAATTGTGTGTTGCAGTGATAGGTCAGTCCTAGATTTAGAGAAGAGGAGAGAAATTGTGAAAGATTAGAAGGCTCTAAGTTGTTAATTGTAAATTGGTGACAAGTGTTGGTTTATGTTTAGAGAATTAAGAGAATAAACAATCCTTCCTAGTTAAAAATTGAAGATAAAAACCAACACTATTTTATCTATAATGAGAATGTTATGATGGTCTATAGAAAACAGTAAACTGATAGAAAATATATCATTAATTTGGAGCTAGCCATGTGATTAGAACAGTGAAAAGATATTGAACCATATTGAACTCAAAAAACTCTCAGCACCTGACTCACAGAACTTAAAACTGACCAAGTTAACCAAGTTTATCATATAAAACTGGGTAATAGATAAATATGCTCTTCCCTTTATGTTGTAACTTTGCATAACCAGTGAATTTTACATATGTATAGTCAAGGGAGAGACTAGCAAGATTCCATTGTTTTTTGCAATGTAAAATACTAATAAGAATATGCACTCAAAAACTTTTGATGTATATTTGTGTATACATATACATATAGTATATTTGTAATATACAATATACTACATTTTAAAAAACAAATAACTATCAGAGCTTAAACTCAGCGTTTTCTGTCCAAGTTGTTGTACATAGAGAAGGTAATTTTTTGATTTTGAAAATTATTTGTCCAGCATACAGTGCTATGTTTTCTGTATTCCTTGGTGTACCACTTTAGTTTATCCTTAGAAGACGCTTACTCCTTGGAAGAAAAGTTATGTCCAACCTAGATAGTATTTTCAAAAGCAGAGACATTACTTTGCCGACTAAGGTCCGTCTAGTCAAGGCTATGGTTTTTCCAGTGGTTATGTATGGATGTGAGAGTTGGACTGTGAAGAAGGCTGAGCGCTGAAGAATTGATGCTTTTGAACTATGGTGTTGGAGAAGACTCTTGAGAGTCCCTTGGACTGCAAGGAGATCCAACCAGTCCATTCTGAAGGAGATCAACCCTGGGATTTCTTTGGAAGGAATGATGCTAAAGCTGAAACTCCAGTACTTTGGCTACCTCATGCAAACAGTTGACTCATTGGAAAAGACTCTGATGCTGGGAGCGATTGGGGGCAGAAGGAGAAGGGGATGACCGAGGATGAGATGGCTGGATGGCATCATGGACTCGATGGACGTGAGTCTGAGTGACCTCCGGGAGATGGTGATGGACAGGGAGGCCTGGCGTGCTGCGATTCATGGGGTCGCAAAGAGTCGGACACGACTGAGCGACTGAACTGAACTGAAAGCGATTTACATTGATATTTTTAATAATAAAAGAGTAAAAGAATTTTTTTCCTTGCAAATTTTATTTGTTATAAGTTTTCTTGATTAAAGGAGATTATTCTGGACTGATATGGGAATTAATCCACGAATTGAAAGTTCTTCTCTTCAAGGCAGTAGCCGACTGGTTATAGCTAGCTCGGATCTGGACTGGCCCAGTGGAATAGCAATTAATTACTTAACTGACAAGTTGTATTGGTGCGATGCCAAGCAGTCTGTGATTGAAATGTCCAATCTGGATGGCTTGAAATGCCAAAGACTTGCCCAGAAGGATGTAGGTAAGGCTTTGATTGTCTTTTTGCCAGTATGCATGCATACGTGCTAAGTCACTTCAGTTGTATCTGACTCTGCATCCCCATGGACTGTAACCCGCCAGGCTCCTCTGTCCATGGGATTCTCCAGGCAAGAATACTGGAGTGGGTTGCCATGCCCTCCTCCAGGGGATTTTTCTGACCCAGGGATCGAACCTGTGTCTCCTGTGGCTTCTGCATTACAGGGGGATTCTTTACCACTGAGCCACCAGGGAAGCCCTGGTAAGGCCTTGGAATGGGTGATTTCTTTAACTTGATTGAGTGTTGATGAATGTTAACACCCACACACACACTCACACACACACTCACATACACTCACCACCCCCTCCCCATACCCACACACGTACCCTTAAACACATGATGAGAAAGGAATAGAAACAAACAGGCTAACAGATTTCTCCAGGGGCTTATAAGCTATGGAGATTATTTTAACATTGAAATATTAGATTAAAAAACAGTGCTGCATTATCATTTCTCTCTGCCAAGATTCTTTAAAAGCAGAATGAAAATATTAAACACTTTAAAAGTTTTTTAAGAACTTGTTCAGCTATTATCATTTCTTATGTTTTATAAAATGTCATTTTCACAAGTGATAACATTCCCTTTAGCCATTCTGTGCAAAGATTAATAAATTTTCCCTTCTATTATATTTTCAGATTTTGCAAGGATGTCATGTATTTTCATAAATAGTTTTGAAACACTATAGATTATGCTATCTGTTAGAAGTACAGATGGTTGTGAGATGATGTAACAGTGGGGGATTCATTTTGACAGTATTTGAACTGGACCATGCGGTAAGTAAATGCTGATAAAACATTATCATTTGAAATAAGGCTGCAAAATTTGGTATTTATATATATTTGGTCTTTGTAGTCCTGCCAGAATATGTTAACTGAAATTCATTCTGAAGGTACTGGAGAGCCACTGCATAATTCTTGAGCAGTAACTGTATCTGATAAAATGTGTATATCAGGATAGCCACGTAGGTAACAGTACAAAGGCTGGATTGGAATTTGGAGAGAAGGGAAGGAGTTAGGAGGTTACAGCAGTAGTTCAGTCAACAGTTAATAAAAGCCTGAACTAGAACATTGCCATTTAAAAGTAGATTGAAGAATTAGAGTATTAAAAAAAAAACACAACAACACTGGGAATGAAAAACAGAAGATTTAGTAACAGATTGGATGCCAGAATAAAGGCCAGGGAGATGTTAAAGATGCTTCAGAAATTTAGAAACTGGTTGGTTGAGAAGATGAGAAAACATGGTCTCTCTCTTCTAGGAAAGAGCTAACAAAACTAATAATTTGTATAAGGTATTAATTTTGCCCTTTGATAATGGATTTCTAGATTTGTATTATACATTAAACAGATCAAGATAAATAGAATTTAAAATTCTACCTACTTCCAAGCTTCTTAAAAATTGATATACTTCACATGTATGTAATCATAGGCTTTATCATCCATGTGCCCAATAGATATTTATAGAATCTTGTAGGAAGTAGAGATACAGTGGAGGGTACAATATGGTTCCTGTGAAGTCACCGAGTCTAGTAAGGAGACACACATTGTTAAAAAATGAATCTCCCAAATAAACGTAAATTTATAGCTTTGATATATAAAGAGATTTGAAAATTCCTTACTAGAATGTAAAGACACATATTCTAAGCCAAAAAGTATAGCAGATATTTTATAAATAATTTGCATTGCTCTACTCTATGACCAATGCAATTTCCTATTAAATACATTCACAAATACAAATAATTTGGTATGAAAATATCTAAATAACCATTCTCATCATTATAGTGCCATCTGCCGGTATTTAAATGGTAGCATCTCAATGACCAATTCAGGGTTTTTCATTTAAAGATTGAAGGAATTCATTCTTAATTTAACACACAATTGTGGCTTTCCTTTAGACAAAAAATAAGAAAGATGATATCTAGTTAGGGGTTTGTGATGAAAAACTATAGCTAATTCTGACACATACTACCACATAGGTGAACCTTGAGGTTGTTTATCTGCTAAGTCATGTCCAACTCTTGCAACCCCATGGACTGTAGCCCGCCAGGCTCCTCTGCCCATGGGATTCTCCAGGCAAGAATACTGGAGTGGGCTGCCATTTCCTCGAGGAAGTTTGGCTAAATGAAATAAGGCAGTTACAAAGACAAATGTTGTTAACTTAAGGTATTTATTGAATAGAATAATCACACTTACAGAAACAGAAAGTAATATAGGGTTTCCAAAGGACTGGCTGAGCAGGGACTGAGAAGTTGTTTGATGAGTATAGATTTTCAGCTTTGGAAGATAAAAAATTTCTGGAAATTGGTTGTACAGCAGTGTGAATGTATTTTAGACCACAGAAACTGTGGGTTAAGTCTTAGGCTTAGAGGGTAAATTTTGTGTTAGGTATTTTTTTAATCTCAGTAAGCAAAACAAAACAAAACAAAAGTTATGTAAAAAGTTCCCTTCCTGCATTAATGGCTTTATTTGGAACAAAGACTAGATACCAAAATGAATCTTAAGGGCCCTCATCAATAATGACGGGCGCAGACTCATTTCACCAGGACTAATCATTTGAGTTTGCTGCCACTAGAGGGAGACATTCATCCTAGCCCACCAAATCCATTGCTCATTTGCGAAAACGCCTGGCCTGGGAAATGTGACTGTATGTGCGTTGATTAAAAAGCTTCCAAATTTAGGGGCCCTTACCCGTAGCCTCTAACCACTTGAGATAGTATATTAAAACATCTCCCAGCTTACTTAACGCTGGGATATTTTATCAGAGCAGGTTCCGTGGCGTGGAGAGGTGGGTTTAGCTGAGGTAAGATGGGAAGAGCCCACTTGGAGGGGTTGATTAGAGCAATGAATATGGAAGCAGCAGGTAATAAATGACTTCCAAAGAGCTTGGCTGCAAAGGGTAGGAGAGAGACGAAAAGAAGAGAGGTCAAGGGGATGAGGGAGTTAAGATGGAGAGACCTGGAGATGTTAATCAGCTAAAGGAAAGAAGCTGGAGAGATGAAGACAATGAATAAATGAAAGGGGTAATTGACAGAACAAGGTCCTAGAGTAGGAAAGGAGATAGGGGTTTAATGCCTGGAAATGTGTTGGAGATGGGAATTTGAGGAGACTGTTATTCAGTTACCTTAAGATTTTTAAAAAATTTTACAAAAACCTGTGAATTTAGTCTACTACTTATTACTGCCATTCAAAAGACAAGGAAGCTAAAAATTAAAAAAAAAAGAAAATAAAAATGCCTTATTACTTTATATTACTTTTGGTAAACCATATCTTCCCATTTCAGCTCCAGTTAAGAGTCAAAATACTGCTCACGATATTGCAAAGGGAAAATTGGCTTCCAATTGGTACTAACTTAGCTTAAGAAGAATGTATTTTTGCAGGGTAGGCAGATACATAGTCCTAACAGCAACTTGTTTTTTATTAAAAGGAGTGCCAATTCTAAATCACTACTGGTCATTATGTAAGTCAGTAAAAAAAAAAAAAAAAAAAAAATTCTGGAAAAAAGACAAGGAACCTAAGAAAAACAGGAGGAAAATAACTTAGTCAAGTTGTTTAGCCTATAAATAGTGATAGAATCACTGAACACGGAAACATTCATGCCCAGGTCTCCTCCTCCTTGGTGGTATTATGTTAATCACCCACATTCTCTCACTCTCTGAATGCTGAGTGACAACAGGCTTTGCTAGGACTTCGTACCACCAGGCTCCCCTTCTAACAGGTTTCCTCATCGCGTGGGTTCTCCTTGATGTGGGTGGCTCATTACATTGTTTCAGTTCAGTTTGGTCGCTCAGTCGTGTCTGACTCTGTGAACCCATGAATCGCAGCACGCCAGGCCTCCCTGTCCATCACCAACTCCCGGAGTTCACCCAAACTCATGTCCATCGAATCGGTGATGCCATCCAGCCATGTCATCCTCTGTCGGCCCCTTCTCCTCCTGCCCCCAATCCCTCCCAGCATCAGGGTCTTTTCCAATGAGTCAACTCTTCACATGAGGTGGCCAAAGTACTGGAGTTTCAGCTTTAGCATCATTCCTTCCAAAGAAATCCCAGGGCTGATCTCCTTCAGAATGGACTGGTTGGATCTCCTTGCAGTCCACAGGGCTCTCAAGAGTCTTCTCCAACACCACAGTTCAAAAGCATCAATTCTTCAGTGCTCAGCCTTCTTCACAGTCCAACTCTCACATCCATACATAGCATCATTCCGTCCAAAGAAATCCCAGGGCTGATCTCCTTCAGAATGGACTGGTTGGATCTCCTTGCAGTCCACAGGGCTCTCAAGAGTCTTCTCCAACACCACAGTTCAAAAGCATCAATTCTTCAGTGCTCAGCCTTCTTCACAGTCCAACTCTCACATCCATACATGACCACAGGAAAAACCATAGCCTTGACTAAATGGACCTTTGTTGGCAAAGTAATGTCTCTGCTATCTAGGTTGGTCATAACTTTCCTTCCAAGGAGTAAGCGTCTTTTAATTTCATGGCTGCAGTCACCATCTGCAGTGATTCTGGAGCCCAGAAAAATAAAGTCTGACACTGTTTCCACTGTTTCCCCATCTATTTCCCATGAAGTGATGGGACCAGATGCCATGATCTTCATTTTCTGAATGTTGAGCTTTAAGCCAACTTATTCACTCTCCTCTTTCACTTTCATCAAGAGGCTTATTAGTTCCTCTTCACTTTCTGCCATAGAGTGGTGTCATTGTCATATCTGAGGTTATTGATATTTCTCCCAGCAATCTTGATTCCAGCTTGTGCTTCTTCCAGCCCAGCGTTTCTCATGATGTACTCTGCATATAAGTTAAATAAGCAGGGTGACAATATACAGCCTTGACGTACTCCTTTTCCTATTTGCTTACAAGCTTATTAAAGAATTGATTTAGTGTAGGAATTGGGTATTCTTTGTCCTTTGAAAAATATTTATTATAAAAACAAGATGTTTGTAATGGATTTGACTGCTTGAGGGCACCTATATGCTGTGGCTGTGTTTGAGGATCACGTGTGATTCTCTGATTGGACTATGCCATCGATAATAAGGATGAACAAGAGGACTGGCAAAAACAGCGTATGTCTTTGAGGTAGCATGCTGAAGCCCTCATCTCTGGTTGTAGTTCATCCATTGGCAAAACCAGGTACACTGGTCTTTCTTTGACTGGCATCTGCAACTATTTAAATTGTTTGGCAGGGAAGGGAGGGGATGTTGCAATTCTCACTAATTTGGGTAGATGTTAAGATTTTCTGAGACTTGAATTTTGTTTAAATTAAGACAAAAGTAATGAATTTGGGCTTTATCCCTCCATGCTCATCTTTTCTTCTCTAATTAGTTTTTACTTACTTGCTCCTTTTCAAAGACTTGGGTTAAAGGCATTAAGTCCAGGAGCAGGGATGGGTTGGGGGAGCAGTTTAGAAGCCTGCAGCGGAAGCTTCTACCTACATTGGGCTTCTCCCCACTTCCTGAGAATGCCAGTGAGTAAGCTTCAGCCAGGAGTAGGTAAAGCAAAATGGAAAAGCCGCTTGGTTTTCCATTGTAACTCTTCTTTCTGAATCACCCTTTGTCAGTTTGACTGGATGAAGAATCAGGAAATCTGATTCCTATCTTCCCAAATAGCTTCTCGAACAAAAGTACTGGCTAAATTCAATAAATACTCATAAGGTAATAACTTTCTGAGCTTATCTGAGAACCCGTGGCTCTTGATAGGAACTCTCCTAAAATAGCTCCTGCTATAAACTCCAGTTAGATACAGTGTCTCTCCCCCAAGCTGTATGCTGTAGTTTGCATCAGCGGCAACATTTTCATCTCCAAGCCCTTCTGTGAATGCGTGTATTCTGCCTGCCAGGAGCAGATCCCTGCGTACATCAAAGTGGAGGCTGTGAACATATTTGCAAAGAGAGGTTTGGAACTGCTCAGTGTTTGTGTCGTGAAGGTTTTGTGAAAGCTCCAGATGGAAAAATGTGTCTGGCTCTCGATGGCCATCGGATATTGGCAGATAATATGACAAATTGTGCAGCTGAATTGTCTTACTTTGGCTCAGGAATATCATTCTATATTGATTCCTGTGCTTGTGCTGATTTTTAATATTTTGTGTTATAAAAAGCTCCCTTACTTTTAGGGATGCCAGCTGTCTTTTTTGTCTCTCTCTCTCTCATGAGTTTCAGCTCCTCATTACAAATTAAATTCAACTGGCCTCCTTTCCCTGATGGTTCAGACTGTAGGAGACCCAGATTCAGTCCCTGGGTCTGGAAGATTCCCCAGGAGGAGGGCATGGCAACCCACTCCAGTCTTCTTGCCTGGAGAACCCCATGGACAGAAAACCTGGTGGACTATAGTTCATGGGGTCGCAAAGAGTTGGACACACCTGAGTGATTTTAACTTTCACTTTCAGCTGTAAAATTAATGAACAAAGGATAACATTCAAAGTCTTCTAAAGCTTCAGCCCCCCATTTATGATGTAAGAGACCCAGGTTCGATCTCTGGGTCTGCAAGATCCCCTGGAGTAGGAAATGGCACCCTACCCCAATATTCTTGCCTGGGAAATCCCAAGGACAGAGGAGCCTGGTGGGCTACAGTCCATGGGGTAACAAAGAATTGGACATGACTGAGCAGGTATGCACACACAGCTTATTCTTAGAAATAAACACCAGTATTTTACCAACTCAGGGAATGTTCAAAGACATTTTGTCCAGAAGTTTTATGGCCTCTATTTTAAAAGCAGTCATATACAACTCCCCAGCCACATGACTGTCTTAATATGAAAAGAAAAGTGCTTTATAATAAATAAGTTGAAGATACCAAACAAGTGTAGGGAATCCAGACTGACAAGGCTTGTGATCCACATTTAAAACATGACTTCGAGCAAGAATAGATCTGATATGACATGTAACCAGAGGTGCTAATTTACTTCCCTCGAATGTGTATCCAGACAAGTAAGGTGTATTTGGATTCATCTCTTGACAGACATCTAATAAGAGAGAACCTAAATTTTATTTTAGATGTTTATAAAATTCATGTTTATCCAATAGGCATGATAGAAGTTAGGTGACAGATTGACAGCAAACAGATTAATTTATCCATGGACCAGAACTGGATATTTTGGATTTTCAGATCTATTAATTGTTGCCTTAGAATAACAATTCTCAATCTTTTTGATTTCAGGACTTTTTTATGTTTTTAAAATAATTGAAAAACTGAAGGTTTTTTTTGTGTAGGTTTTATCTGTTAAGATTTATGACATTAGAAATTAAAACTAAAAATCTAATATCTATTAAAGTTACAGTAACCTATTATATATGAAAATGTTTTGTGAAAAGGAAATCTCTATTTTTCAAAACAAAAATATGTAGTGAGAAGCATGGCATTGTTTTACATTTATATTTTTAATGTCTGGCTTAATAGAGGGCAGCCAGATTCTCCCATCTGCCTCTCTGTTAAAGCTGTTGCTGTGTTGTTTGGGTTGGAGCCTATGAAGAAAATCTGGCCTCAGACAGACATGGAGCTAGGAAAGGAAAGATTGCTTAATAGCCTTTTCAGATGCCCTTTTTGTGTATCTTCTTTTGGTATTATTTCAGAACTAGACAGATGGTAGTTTCTTAGAGCCTGTTGAAATATTGACTCTGAAGTCATATCAATGAACTTCTTGTCCTCTGCTATATTAAAACTCAGTATTCTTGTTTTATATTTTGCATGAATCTTTTGCTATGAATGATTTTGTTGTGTTTTGGTCATTTAAAAATATTGATTGAGTTATACAGATCTTCTGAGTGTCATACTAATATACTTACAATAATGTTATTATCAAACTCATCAGAAAAGTCTTTGAGTGTCTGGATTTTGTCAAAAACGTTTTGTGGAAAATTTTGTAGAAAGGTACTTTTCACTTGAAAACTCCAATCTTATTATTGGCAACAAGCACTGTGAGCTAATTTTCCCTAAAGAGACAGAATAGCTTCATTCATTTTTGAAAAAATGCCAAATCCTCAAGTGTTACTGACATAGTTTATCAAACATTCTTTCAGGTAAAAATCATGTTCAGTGGAAGAAAGAGGCTAGTTTTAACTCAAACATCTAAGAGTTCCTTTGACGAGTGCCTTTCTTCCAGACATCATGAGATCAGTGTGTGCAGTCTTTCACGTGTGCTTCCCATTGCATTACACAGGATATTAAACAGCAAGTAGTCCATAGTCAAGATGTTTAAAAATTAAGAATTTTACTGCTCCGTCATGGTTTTTTAAAGGTGAAAAGTAGAGTGTGTGTGTGCATGCATGTGTGTGTATGTGGCAGTGAAGAACATGACCACAGTAGAGATGCCATGACTTGATTCATGCTAAGGCACCACACCTTCACCCGTCATTGCTTTTGCCCTGTTGGTCAACACAGTGAAAATAATAATGGAGTTATCTGCCTTTTATGAAAATAGTTTTGACCTTCTAGGTGGCATGCAGTGAGACCCCAGGGATCCATGGACCACACTTAGAGGATACGCAGTGTTTTATGGGATCCATTTCTCCTGTGTTCTGGGGAGTTGCTTAGGTCCCATGCCTATGTTAAGTTATGGTTTATTTATGCTCTTCCACATTTCTAAATACTGGCAAAGTCAGGCTAAAATAAATGTCTAAAGCAGCCTGAAGGAGAAAGTGTATATATGAAGGCAGGTTGGAGAGGTCATTTTGTCCTCCATAATGGCAAACAGTGATTATGAGCTGATTCTGTGCATAAGGATTTTGGTATTCTACTTTTACCATTTATGTGAGTGAGTGAAGTCACTCAGTCGTGTCCGACTCTTTGTGACCCCATGGACGGTAGCCTACCAGGCTCCTCTTTCCATAGGATTTTCCAGGCAAGAGTACTGGAGTGGGTTGCCATTTCCTTCTCCAGGAGATCTTTCCAACTCAGGGAGCGAACCCAGGTCTCCCACATTGTAGGCAGACGCTTTACCATCTGAGCCACCAGGGAAGAGCCCAATGCCAGTACCTAAAAGAGTCCTGTCTTTCTTCCTGGTTCTCCCCACCCTCAATCTCAAGTGCATGGAGGGAAGCTGAGAGGGTGTGGTGTGGCGGGGAAGGTTTTCTAAGCTAGATCCTGCGAGTTTCTCTGAATCCTCATACTCTAAGTATGAGTCTGAACTCATAACCAACAAGCAGCCATAAATATAAATTAACTCAAACATTTCTTAAATCACAGATGGTAAACTAACTGTATCTGTTGGCCTTCCATAGGTAGTGGAGCCAATCTGAGTAGTGAAGTCGCACCATTGGACGTCTTAGCTGGCAGCAGAGAGCTTGACTATAACATGACAGAGTCTCAACACCTGCTAGTGGCCGAGATAATGGTGTCAGGTATGAATCAGGAGATCTTTGCTACAGCTTTGGTTCCAATAGTTTCCTCCTACTCATCGAATTTCTGAATGATCTCTCTAACTTAGGTGAAGGTGAAGTCGCTCAGTCGTGTCCGACTCTTTGCGACCCCGTGGACTGTAACCTACTAGGCTTCTCCGTCCATGGGATTCTCCAGGCAAGAATACTGGAGTGGATTGCCATTTCCTTCTCCAGGGGATCTTCCCGACCCAGGGATCGAACCCAGGTCTCCCGCATTGGAGGCAGACGCTTTAACCTCTGAGCCACCAGGGAAGCCCCTCTCTAACTTAATGTTGACTAAATCTATACAAAGTGAGTGATGCCAGACTTTGGACTCAAACTTTTGTCCTTCTCTTCCCAATGCTTTGCCATATTAGATGGCTCCATATTAGACTGGACATGATCTTTACTTGATGAGAGTTGCTGGACTTCTTTTTTTTTTTAAAGAAATCTAACTTGGAGGCAAAAGTGAAAAATAGGCGAGAACAGACAGGGAGGCCTGGCGTGCGGCGGTTCATGTGGTCGCAAAGAGTTGGACAAGACTGAGCGACTGAACTGAATTGATTTGAGTGGATCCTCATCCATGCCTAGTATTTTTGGTGTTTGATCCATTTAGCATTACTTCCATCATTGTGAAAAGCAGATGGTAATTGATAAGCAAATATAGGTTGGTTGCTTCAGCTGCTCCAGGAAGTCCACAAACAACAAATGTTAGATTTTATTCTTCTATATTGTACACTTATCACCAAGATGCTAAAGAATGTATTCAATATGTAACAACTTTAGGGAACCTAATTCTTTTATGCTCTGTTCACTCATGAAGACACTGCTGCTACTGCTAAGTCACTTCAGTTGCATCCGACTCTGTGCAACCCCATAGACGGCAGCCCACCAGGCTCCTCTGTCCCTGGGATTCTCCAGGTAAGAACATTGGAATGGGTTGCCATTTCCTTCTCCAATGCATGCAAGTGAAAAGTGAAAGTGAAGTCGCTCAGTCGTGTGCGACTCCTAGCGACCCCATGGACTGCAGCCCACCAGGCTCTTCTGTCCATGGGATTTTCCAGGCAAGAGTACTGGAGTGGGGTGCCATTGCCTTCTCCGATTTACGACGGTAGTGGTTTTCAAACAGGGCTTAGCTCAACCCTACAGCTCCTGCAAACCCCACCTCTTCTTCATGCTAGGTCTCTGCCATTCAGTCAGTGCAGCTCTGCTTTGAAACTTTATTTATTTGTATTTCTGAGTAAATCTTCATTTTAACACTGTATGTGGCTTAAAAATCAATTGGAGAACTCCATATTAGGACCTCATATACACTCAACCACGACTTTTGTGGTTGGCAAACTATAGTTAACAAGGCCCTGGCACCTCTTACCTCTCTTCATAGGAATTTATCAGTGTGATTTTTGATATAATACAAAGAGGTGAATATTTTTTAGTAATAATTTTTACAGAGCTTTAGAGTTTACCAATTCTTTAAATGTATTCTCTAATTTGACCCTTATCACAATATCTCATTTTACAGATTTGAAAACTGAAACTAAGCCATATTATTAAGTTAATGACTTGACCAAAGATTTTGAAAATTATGACTGAGTAGTTATCAGTAATTTATGTCAAGAAAAGAAGTACTGGAAACATAGTTATGTTAGGAATATTATTCATTTGGTGACTATTTATTTGCCATACACTGTGCTATGTGCTGGTGATAGCATACTGAGCTAAATGCAGGCCCAGCCTCCAAAGTCACAGTATGATACAGAGACAAACAATATGATAGAATAAAGCAGTAGAAATAATAAATATTAGCAGTATAGAGAACCTTCCTCTAAGCTGACAGAAGATATTTTGAAAGCCTAATGCTTGGGGGACTCAAAAATCCAGGTGAATGACAGATGGTAAACTAGGCCCCATGGGTGGAATGAGCAAGTGACAAAATGGCCAGAGATGTGGAATACACATATAATAGGCTATGTTTGGCTTCCTACCTAGAGACTGTACTTTGCCTCCTGCAGAATAAACAAAATTGTCCTGGTGAATTGCCTCATCTTTCCTTCCCTGGATTCTATTCTATTTTGCCTGAGCCTGTGAAGTTTTAGTTCTACCTGTGTGAGGTTAAGGGGTCTTACTTATGTTTTGTAGTGAAATTTTCATTTCAAGCAAGTAGCTATAATAAAAAGAGTTTGAAAACTTTATATTAGATTTTAGGTCAATATGTTTTTATTCCCCAAAGACACATAATGATATGTGGCAAGTAGATCTGTGTACCACATGGCAAAGTGATTCAATCATAAAAAGTGTTATTGTCAAATTTATTAAAATCACAAATTCTTATACATTCATGACTAAAATGTAAAATTCTTAATGTAACCTGTTGAGCCCTGGAGGAACTAACTTGTGTCCACCTCATCAGCCTTAGTTTGTGCCCTTCTATCCCCCTTTTGATGGCCTTCTTCCATTACATAGGCCTTGCCTGTAACATGCAGGTGTTGTTTTCTTGACTTACAGTGCTCTTTCTAACCCCCTCCCCACCAAGTCCTGTGAATCCTGCTTATCTCAACATAATATGCTCTTTCTCAGAAAGACTTTCCTAGTCTTCTGACCAGGCAATAGGAGAGCTGTTTCAGCCCTCTTGGAACCCAGTATTGTTTTTGATTGTGCTCATTACACATATACTTCAGTAATTAATCATGTAAGAAAGCAGAACTCTCATCTATATCCTCCACCACTGTATTTTTTGGTCCTCATGAGGATCTGACACATAGTAGGCATTTTGGAATGAATTAATTTTGTTAGTTTTACTAACAGACTGCAGAGTCTTTTCTAGTGTGATGAGGCTAATTCTGATACAGGCCATCACAATGCTTTTCTCCTTCTATCTCCCTTATCTAGATATGTATATTTCAAAATTCTCAAAACGTTTTTTTTTTTTTTTTAATCACTTTTTGTTCAGGTTCTTAAAACAACCATGTGAAGTAGACTGGATGGAAACTGTCACTGTATTTTAGAGGGGAGACACGTGCAGCACAGGCATTTGCTCCTTCTGGAGCCAGGGGGTGGCAAAAAGCTTTGGCTATGGCCTACCCCCCAACTGCAAACGCATGTCAATTGCTTTTCATTGCCTGGGGGATTGTGAGTTACCAAATAATTCATGAATCATATTCTAATTCCACTAGTGACTTAAAATGTATTGGGTAATTGGATGCTGTCCACCATACGCTCTGAACAGCCTGTGATTTGGGAGCTAGTCTTCCAAATAAATGCTGAATCCAATGGATAATTGATTTAGGCTGAACTTATCCACCTCAAAGAGTCACGAGTGATAGGAGGTGACCAAGCAAGCATGAAAGGCATGTATTCCCACAAAAGAAATCTTTTCGCTCAAATAGCTAAGCAAGTCAAATACAATCACCCGATGTCTGCATTCGCATGGGACTTGAATCCTACTCAGATCATTTAACTTTCTTTAATTTATGGGCAACTTTGGAGAGTTTCTTGACCTCTTCTATACTTAGATGAGCAAATTTACCAGTGAAAAGACAGAAGATAGTTTATATCCTGTTGTGGTATGTCAGATATCCCCGACTCCAACAGAGAGGAGGCATTTGGAGAATGATTTCATACATAAGCAACTAAAGGAAGAAAAAAAAACTTGCTCATGTTTATGGCTCGACAGGCAACTCTGTTCCCTGAGGCATTTACATTTCAATGGAGTATGAAATGAAATGATCCATTTACAGCATTTAGTTTGTATGGTTCATGACTCTGTAAAAGTGCCTAAAGGTTTGCAAGTCACAGCATAAATCTTGATAGTAAAACATACATTTTTGACATACATATTCTATTATATATGAAACATAATTTTAGTAAATTGACAGTAAATATTTTTATGATGAAATCTCTTTGCCATGTTGGTACATAGACCTACTTGCTACATATTATCTTTGGGAGATAAGAATATGTTGAGCCTTTCATGATGGTTGGGAATTCTCAAATAAAGCAATACAATTTAAAAAATTTGAGTCCATTTACTCCTAGAAATGTTACAGTTCAAATTTGCAAATTCTTTAAAAAATCACAAATAAGTTCACAGCAGGGTTTTGAACACCACATAATTCTTTAAGAAAGATTTGTTGAGAGCATGTAAACAGAAACATATGGCTTGTGGACCCTTTGATATAGACACAGATTACAGATCAACATGGTGTTTCTGTTTGGAGGCTAACCTGTCCCAGAACTTGACAAAAGAAGTTCTAGAATGTTCTGTAGAATGCAAAGCATTAAAGTCCTTTTTTTTTTCCCTCTGAGATCTGCAAATAACCTGATAGGGTTCTTGCTGTTTGCAGATAATAAAGACTGATGCCATGGGATGCAGTACACGGGGTGAGTGCATTTCAGAGGGAGCGGATGTCACACATCAGTGTTTGAAAGGATTTGCTGGAGATGGAAAACAATGTTCTGGTAAGAGCAAAATCCAAATACACATATCTGGAAAATAGTGAATAAAAAAGATTCTCTCAGATTGTATTGACTCAAAATCTGCGGAAGGATTTATGTTATCCTCAGGTGTGAGTAAATTATTTGATGTTAGCTAAAAGGCCGTGGATATATGAATAGAAAAAAATGAAACATAGAGTATATGCTCTAATACATTGAGTTTATATTAGAATTCCATAATGTATATAGTTGATATTAAGGAGAAGAATTTATAATTAGCTTTAGAAGCATGAATGTGAGTTCAAGTCAAATTTATAAACTCCCCAATTCCAAGAAAAACAACTTTTCCCCTCAAAGGCTTAGATCATAAGCTTTAATTTATTAAATAGGTTTTTGCTGGATAGGTTTCTTTTTCTAACTTTTAATTTTATGTTGGAGTACAGCCAGTTGACAATGTTGTGGTAGTTTCAGGTGCACAGCAGCAGAGAAGCTCAGCCATGCATATACATGTATCCATTCTCCCCCAAACTCGCCTCCCATCCAGGCTAGATAGGTTTCTATTTTATTTTGATGATCATTGTTGTAAATGTTCCTATGCTTTGAAACTCTGGCACAAAGTGATTTACTTACACATACTTAGCTAGTCAAACACTGAGAAATCTGTGAAAATTGATTCAGAAATGAACTTTAGGTCCAAATGCAGGGCTTGCATTATGTTTGCAAACCGTACCTGTAAATGGCTAGATGAGTGTATGTAAGATTATACTATTCTTTCCTACTATGGGCTTCCTGGGTGGCTCAGACAGTAAAGGATCTGCCTGCAATACAGGAGATCAGAGTTCGATCCTGGGTTGAAAAGATCCCCTGGAGGAAGGGAATGGCTACCTACTCCAGTATTCTTGCCTGGAGAATTCCATAGACAGAGGAGCCTGGCGGGCTACAGTCCATGGGTTCACACAGTCAGGCACAACTGAGCGACTAACGCTTTCACTTTCCTACTACAGTACTTTATGCCAGGATTGCGGACATATTTCACTAGCTCATTGTTTCACCCGCAGATGTGGATGAATGTGAGATGGGTCTCTTAGTTTGCCCTCCTACCTCCTCCAAGTGTGTCAGTACAGAAGGTGGCTATGTCTGCCGGTGCTCAGAAGGCTGCCAGGGAGATGGAATCCACTGTCTGGGTAAGAAAGCTGTGTGTGGAGGGAAGTGGGTAGGGGCAAGCCTTGGAGAATCACTGAACGCTGGGTGTGGCGGTTTGAGAAAACACAGGGTATAACTGCGGTGACACATGTTAAGTTGAAAAGGGGGAGTTGTGTGATCTGTTCAAACTGACATATTTCAGTTCTTGGTAAATAGTCAAGTCCGTGCCCTTTGGCCATGACCGCACTACTTAGCGCCTACATTCTGCAGAGGCTGTTTTCCCCTCTACCCTTCTAATTCTTTCTCTGGGAGTTGAGTGACATCAATATCTGATCAATACTCCATATTTTGAGCCATCATGGGGGAAACTGGACAGCGTTTTCCTTGTCACTGAATTTGGCGACTGAACTGTGATGAACTTCAGAGCTGACGTGGGTTTGTTGGAGGTCACTGCTGTGCGTGAAGATGCTATGAAAGGGTTCGCGGACTGGCTCTTGATCAGTTCAAGCCACTGACATTTAAATATAAGCAACGAATGATTAAGACCTCTTTCACAATCACCATCCTCTGCCAAGGTCTGGGTGTGGCTGGTTGGGTTGGGAGTTCACTTAGTGCATGTCATGTACCATTCCAAGTGTCAATAGCACAGCATCACTATACAAGCGAAGACCTGACTTGAAGCCATCCTGGCCCAGTAAAATAGTTTTCTCAGGTTTTATGGGGCTTTAAAATGTCTCTTCCAGTGTTTTCTTTTCCTTCTGAAAACATGAAAATCTTTTCACGGTGAGAGGCAGATGCCCTGATAGCAAACTGAAATGGCACAAACTGAAATGCTTTCTCCCACATGTTGAGGTTAAAGATGAAATGTCAGTCATAACTACCAATTTTCTGGATCTGGTTGATTTAAATCAGACCTTTATCAGATTAGTTTTGTGGAGTCCACAAACATCTGTAAATGCTCTTTTAAGCACATATTTGGCTGTCAGTCAGGAAAATGTCACTGCTCTAATTAAACAGGCTCATAGATAATTTAGACAAACAGGCTTTATATTTCATTTACTTTGAAGAAAAAGGAAGGTATACTTTCTTGGATGTTTAAAGTCAGTATACTCTGGACTCCCACTCTATTACTCACATAGCTCCTTTCATGTAGCAAAGCATTATGGCCCAGCCTGCCTGACTGGTGTGGAGTCCTCGGGCCACAGAGAAACAGTGAGCTTGCTCTTGTTCTCTGCACTGTCCCCCACCGTTAGAATATAATCTAAAATCAATGCAGCTGGGATAAGTAGTGAAGAAAGATGTGCATCATAAGAGAACTAAAAATGAAGTGGGAGTTTAGAATAGGTAGAAATACCTGTTTGAGGTATTGGGAAGGACTTCATGGAGGAAGTATTATTTTGGATGAACCTGGGCACATGAGTACATTTTATTAGGCATTTGAGTCAGTGGTGCAATGATGGGAGATGTGATTAGGGAAGATCAATGTGGCACTGATGTTTAGGAGAGGAGTAGAGGCGAGATGGGATATGGGGAATGTAGGAAGGCTACTCCTCTTACAGCAATGGAAAATTGAAGAGAGGAAGAACCTAAAGGTCACGGTGGTGATAACTGAGAATAAAAAAGATGGGTAGTTGGGAAAGAAAGAGATGATTTCATTTATATCTGTGTTAAAAAGGCAAAAATGTTTTATTTAATAGGATCTGAACTTCTAAATGTTTACCTAGAGATAGTTTACCATCTCCAACTTTCCCATGGAGCTATTTGTGCTGGGAGGTTTCCTTTCCTTCCAAGCAGTAGGGAAGCTTCCAGCCTGACATCAGGAGTTTACCTGCCTGAGTATGCACCCCAGGGACCCAGTTCATCTCTCTTTCCAACATGGATAATAGAATTTTTGAATCTAAAAATGTTCAGAGCTTGGAGAACATGTATCATGACACAAATTGAAGGTGCTTCTTTTCCAGAATATTGGGTTTTTCAATTACTATATGAGCCTCTGATCTCCTCTGCACCTCACTTTTCTCTTTCCTACTCCTTTTTCCTGGCAGATATTGATGAGTGCCGACTGGGTGTGCACAGCTGAAGGGAAAATGCCACCTGAACAAATATGGAGGGAAACTACACTTGCATGTGTGCCGGCGACTTGTCTGAGCCTGGACAGATTTGCCCTGGTAGGTTGGTGGGTGGTTTGGATCCAAGGGAAGGGACTTGATTCCCAAAAAAATCTCTACTTAAGTGTGTTTTCATTAGAGCTTTGAGAAATCGTTTTTGGTTCAATCAGGCTGGTGAGTTTCCTCTCCTGATTAGATTGATGATGGGGTCAAGAATGAAATGGTTCAAGTTTTCTTAATTTAATAGCATCTGGAATAAATCCTTTTTCATTATTCACAATGCAATATAGGTGAGAACACAGGTGGTTCTCTCTAACTGTTCAGCTAATGTCCTGCTTTGTAATGTTGATTTTGGGGGCTGCTGGGAGAACTTGGCAGGCTAGACAGGTTGGGGAGGATGTCTGGACTCCTGGCATTTTGAATCACTTTCAAGGATTTTAAAGTATTACTTTGTTTCTTGAGCTGAATGAGAAATTTTAAAATTGTTAATTGTACTCCATTTCTGCTTCCTGAACCCTTCCCCTGCAAGAGCAGTACCTTCTCATCATCAGCACTCCAGAATGGGGAGGGGTGGTCGGAGGGTGGCTTTGAAGCCAGAGTTGGCTTCAGAGACACCAGAAGCCAGAATCAGCTGAGTCACTGCCAGCCATTTACCCATCTCAGTTCTGCAAGCAGAAAACATCCTGAAAAAGGAAAATTCTGCAATTGTTTTGGGCTCTGGTTTTTTAGTATATTATTTTCTCAAGTAATTTTCTCTTCTTAGAGGTATTGAAAGACTCCTAATATTTATGTAGTCAGCTACACACCCTGATGTTTTTCTTTTAAAGAGCAGTGAACCATTCAATAAAAGGGACTTTTCCACTTGGGCATCCCCTCTGTTATGGTAACATTTCCTCTCTGTCAAAGTTGCTAGTCCTGTCTTTGAGGGCTCCCCTGAAAGTTAAATTGCTTTTAGAAGCAAGTATCCTGTGGGATAAAATTTTGAGACTCCCAGGGAACTGGGGATAAATGGACTGTATAGTGGTGGGTGGTTTATAAGCCATGAAGAGAGACGGTGGTTCAGTGAGACCCTCTTAAGCTAACTGTTGTTTTACATGGTATGTTTCTATATGAGAGATGGCTTTTATAATGAGATCTGTACTCAGGATTCATATGGTCTTAGGACTGACCATTCTCTTACTTGCCTCCAATATACTTTATGTCAGATAGTGCTGAACCTCAAGCAAAATGGCTGACTCCGTAGCAAATTCCATAAAGTCTGGTTAAGAAAGTGAAATTATTGTTTCATATGACAAATTGTTCACAGAAACTAGTTCCTGATGCTGATATCTGAAAGACTCCAGTCACTTCAGAAAGTAAAAGAAATGCCTTTGATTCTTCTAGACTCTACTCTGCCATCTCACCTTGGGAAGAATGGACACAATTTTTTGAAAAATCGTTTCCCCGAATGTTCCCCAAATTTTGAAGGGTACTGCCTCAGTGGTGGCATCTGTATATATTTTGGCATTGCCAACCTGTTCTCCTGCAATTAAGTCAAACTATTTTTCTGCAGAGATATGATATTGCAGCCCATAACTTTTAGTGAATTCAGAAAATTTATATTGAGATTTTGCTATAATTAAACTTTTCCATAGTGAAAAATATATGAAATTTATATATGTAAATCTGGGCTTCCCACATGGTGCAGTGATAAAGAATCCGCCTGCCGTGCAGGAGATGCAGGAAACTTGGATTCCATGCCTGGGTCAGGGAAGAGCCTCTGGAGGAAGAAGTAGCAACCCATTCCAGAATTCTTTCCTGGAGATGGACAGAGGAGCCTAGTGGGCTTACAGTCCATGGGCTCGCAAAGAGTCTAATATGACTGAGCACACACACATATGTAAATCTGTTATTTACATATACATATATATAATGTGTGTATTACACTCTGAATATTTTACACACACCCCAGGTGTCAGTGGCAAATATAAAATTTAAAGAATTGGGTGATTTCCCCTCTGACTTAAATAACTTGCTGTTACTACTGGTACAGTCTGGGAAGTAAACTGAGAGAATTTCTTAAAACTTCTATTCTATGCCAAATAGATGGGGAGCATCAATGCTACGTTTCTAAATTTTAAGAAGTGTTACATACACTGGGCTTCCATTTTTCTCCCTTTACATCCTAATAGTTGGTCTTTACACTTTTGTTGTTAACAGCTGGTAAATGCAGCCATGGATGGCTACCTTTCCTCTCCCTTTGTCACCATGATGGTCTTGGTGGGTTTTGTGTCAGCCTGCTCCCACCACACTCGCTCAGAAACTATGCCCCTCAGTCTTTAGTAAAACCACACCCAGAAGATCTAGTTCTGTATCAAATCTTACTTTTAGTAACTTCTATAATCTGAAGGCAATCTGAGGGAATGGATAGATACTGAAAAATAAATAGGTCTCTTCTGGCTGGCCTCCTGACTCAGTGATAATTTTCTCTGTGCCTAATGATGCAATGGCACCCCACTCCAGTACTCTTGCCTGGAAAATCCCATGGACGGAGGAGCCTGGTGGGCTGCAGTCCATGGGGTCGCCAAGAGTCAGACCCGACTGAGCGACTTCACTTTCACTTTTCACTTTCATGCATTGGAGAAGGAAATGGCAGCCCACTCCAGTGTTCTTGCTTGGAGAATCCCAGAGATGGGGGAGCCTGGTGGGCTGCTGTCTATGGGGTCGCACAGAGTTGCACACGACTGAAGCGACTTAGGAGCAATGATGCAGAGTCGGACACGACTGAAGCGACTTAGCAGCAGCAGCAGCAATGATGGAGTGAGAGAATACTTTGATCCTCATGAGTAGATGCTATAAGCTTAAAAGCTTTGATTATTAATAATAATTAGTAGAAACATAGTCTAAATTACTAGAAAAAATTATATTCTGTGATGAAGAATATGGCCTTGCATTAGAAATCACCTCATCCTGACAAAAATAGTGGAAAATGTTCATGAATATTAGCAAAAATGACTCAGTCCTAATAGAAATCTGTTTTTATATTCATATTTCATGCTGTGGTTTTCTAACCTAAGATAAATTTAGTACTTGATGATAATCATTCTTGATTTTGATAATAAGGATCAAATTGTTTTCATCTGTTCGTGGCTTTTTATTATTCCCAGTAATGAAATTATGAAAACAAGTATCCTAGCAATGGTTTATGTTTCTCTCTGACTCTTTAACTTTGGATTATTAAAGGCATTATAAGAAGAAGGGTACTGCAGAGTTATGTATTGTAGTTAGCACATTAATTTCACTTGGAACTGATAGCACCAATTCATTAAATGACTTGTGAACACTCTTAGCACACTGCTTTCGTTCCTGTCATTAAAACCTGATGAAAATATCGTATTCCTCTAATAATATTTTAAACACGAGTTGCTACAAAATGACAATTAAACTGGGTCTAACACTTAAATTTAAGCACCTTTAATCAAAAGCAATATTTAAAATATCACCAGAGTTCCCATTAATCTGGATCATAACTTTTTTAAAAAATTCTATATCTGATAAAAACATGGATTTATCAGATGTGCAATCCTTCCATCCTTCCATGCCCCAATGACCTCACCTTGCATTTTTTTAATTCCATAAAAAGAAAACATCTCTAGGGAGTGCTTCCCAGTCCAACGGTTATTAGAAACATCTCACAGGCATCATTCTGCACATATATACATGAGTGCTAAGTTATTTCAGTCATGTTCAACTCTGTGTGACTCTGTGGACCAGAGCCCACCAAGCTCCTCTGTCCATGGGATTCTTCAGGTGAAAATACTCGAGTGGTTGCCATGCCTTCCTCCAGGGGATCTTCCCAACCCACGGACTGAACCCAGGTCATCTGCATCTCCTGCATTGGCAGGTGGGTTCTCTACCACTAGCGCCACCTAGGAAGCCCAGACTGTTCACAATGTTGCGAGCCCTTCCTTGCTTGGAGGCAATGGAAGCTCCCCTCCCAGATGTAGGAACTCCCAGCTGCCCTGGGGATGCAGAGGCTATGAGAACCGGAAGTCTCCACACCCACAGGCCTCCTCAGAGGGCCCCTGCTCAGGGGGTTCTCAGAAGACTCCAAACCTCTTGAGCGCAGAAGAGGTCCTCATTTATTCTGGCTTGGCTCTGAACCAACCCACAGCCTCTAGGGCAGGTCTTCTTCAGCCCAAGTTGCCCGAACTATGGTGCTGTGAAATGTGTCATGAGGAAAGGATTGTGTGGCCCAGTTTAAGAAATGCTGCATACGCTAGCCTTCAATTCTTGATTCATGGTCACCACAGCATGTGAAAAAGTCTTATTGACCTTTATTTTAGTCCAGTACTTGAAATTGTTTGACCATGGAACCAAGCTTATTCGGCTAGGAAATTTTCTGTTTAATGTAGGAGAAGAATTAATCAAAACCTAAAAATTAGTGATGTGTGGCCTGCCCTTGTGAAAAGCTGGCTGATTGCTCTGGGCCTTATAAGGCTGAAAAGCTTTGATGTTGCAGCCTGCTTGGCTCTCCAGACCTCTTATCATGTGCTTGACTTATTACTTGAGACTTTACAATCTCTGAGAGGCTCAGAGGTGTGGCCTGTTAACATCCACCAGTTTAAAAATGGCTGCTAGGTGTTAACAGTGATTGTGTATAACCAAGGACAGTTAGAATTAAAACAGCATCACGAAAGCCAGGAATAACTGGATGGTCCTCCAAGGGTCCTATACTCAGATCGTACATGTTCTTGCAGAGTCAGTTCTAGAAGAACAGTTTTCCAGAGGTGCATGGAACTTAAAACTCTTTTTGGATGTGGCCCAATGTAGTAGAAACAATACAGACTTTGAAATCAGAGAACCATTTGAATCAAAACTGCCATTCATTAGCCCTGTGACCTGGTACAAATTATGTAACTCCCCTGCATCTCACTTTCCTCATCTGTAAAATGGAAACCTACCATTGAGAACAAAACAAAAGTGCCCAATCTTCAGTTGTTAAGTCATGTCTGACTCTTTGCAACCCCGTGGACGCCAGGCTCCCCTGTCCTACACTATCTCCTGGAGTTTGCTCAAATTCATGTCCCTTGAGTCGGTGATGCTATCTAACTATCCCAGTATCAGAAACATAAGGTGTATAACAAATGCTAGGTTCTCTCCCTTCTGTCTCTGAAAGTGACTTGCCGAAGCTCCTATGACTAACTCAAGGTACAACTAGGACTTGACTTGAGATCTCTTCTGGGGCTTCACCCATGCAGTAGATGCATGATTCATCTAAAGCTTGTCCCTTGCTGCCTCTTCCCATCATGGGGACTGATGTCAGTTCTCTGTGTATTCATTCCTTCATCTCCTTCTGGAATAAAGTGGGGGCATGGGTATATAGTTAGAGGATCCAGGGCCAAGGGGAAGAAATTCCTAACAAGTGAGCATCACAAAATGTTTGATAGGCTATTTTTAAAGTTTATGCTCTTTCAAAGAATAATTAATTCTACCCAAGATCCTGAGAGGTTCTGGAAGCATGCATTCCCAGTAGATGGCAGCATTGTTTCATTTACTTTCACATAAAAGTTCACAGCCTGTGTTGGTTGCTGATAGTGTTAGTCACTTTGTCCCGTCTTCTGCCTTGGACTTCTTGAGACCCCATGGACTGTAGCCCGCCAGGCTTCCCTGTCCATGGGATTTCCCCAGGCAAGAATACTGCAGTAGGTAGCCATTCCCTTCTTCAAGGTATCTTCCCAACCCAGGGATCGAACCCAGGTCTCCATTGCAGGCAGATACTTTACCTACTGTCTGAGCCCAGGGAAGCCCCATATGAACAACAATAATTCCAGTAACAATTTCACTAATGAACAGCAGGATGTTGGTGAATGCCTCTTTTCCCTCCACTTAGTTTTTCTCTCTTGAAGAAAGTAAGTGCTTCTTGTTACCACTGAGACCTTTTGGATCTATGACTTTTAAGAAAAAAAGTAAGAAGAATGGTTTCCTCTGCTTCCTGTTCAGAGGCTACTCACATTCTTTTATAACCTGGTCTCAAGTAAAAGACTCTGCTTTCAAATTCTTCCTTCCTTTGACTTATATTGATTGCAATCTGGCCAAACATTTGTTTGAAGACTCCCTTTGCTCCTAGGGAAGGGTTGCTTTGTGTTGGTCTTAGAGAGAGGCAGTTGTTCTTCTAACAGAAATTGATCTTTAATCAGTGTTCTGCAGTGCCTTATAGAGGTGGTATGCAAATAACCCCGAATCAATCCCAGGGCCAACAGACCAATGGGGGAAGTCTATGCTGCAGTAACCTGTAGATCAGAGTGCTTTCAACTGACCCATTTGGCTTCCCTGGTGTCTCAGTGGTAAAGAAAGTGCCTGCCAGTGCAGGAGACACGGTTCGATCCTTGGGTCGGGCAGATCCCCTGAAGAAGGAAATGGCAACCCATTCCAGTATTTCTTGCCTGGAAAATCCCATGGACAGAGGAGCCTGGGGGGCCACACTCCATGGGGTTGCAAGAGTGGGACACAACTGAGTGAGTGAACAACAGCAGCAACTGACCCCTGATGGATTTTCCATATTCTTCCCAAAGTATGAGGCTGAAGTGTAGGGGCTGAGAGCTGACTGGCTAGTGAGTACAGAAATACAAGTGTTTTGGCCATGGCTCACTGCTGACTTCTGTTTGTGTGTTGTCACAGCTCTCCCGTTGGCTACCCCGGGAAGCGATGTGAGTGCGCAGCCTTGGGCGGGTGGGGTCTGCACCGTGTTGGCCACGGGCGTCAGCGGAACGTCAGCCGGTGGCTGTCTGCACGCTGTGCCGGCTTTCCTCCTGCTCCTGGGGCTGTGCAGAGCTCACTACTTCTACAGGTGACTTTGTTTCCACTGGAACTTTCCACCTCCTGCAAGCTCCTCCCAGGGGCTCTTGGAGATGAGCTGCTTCTACATGCTTATTTCATGTAAAAACTGGAAGAACAGTAAAAAGAAAAGAAAACAAAACAAAAAATGATCCAGGGTTTCACTGCTCTAAAACATCTGAGGTTTTATTGTTCCTTTCCAGTCTTTGTCCATAGACCTATGTAGTTCCTTGGGTGGCTATTTAACATCATGCTTTTTTATATTCCACCTTTTTTTTTTTAACATCACAGGCTTCCCCTTACCCCATCCCCAGCCTGTATAACTATAATTTTTCACACATCCTGTCCATTGAGTTGATTTCCCCTAAAATATTAACTTCTGTTCAAGAAAATCAGTATTTTCCCTAAATTGGAAGGAAGTTTACTGTTCTTGGAGTTTGTGTTTTTAATCATTTCCAATTAAAAGCTCAGAACTGTGGAATAATAGTATTTACATATTTATTACACACAAAACCCCCACTACATTGGGCATCACGTTGTTTGCTTATTTTCCACTTTCTTAAAAAGTAGGCCAGCGTCATCCACTATCCTCAATACTGAAAAGCATTTTATGCACTATTGTGGTTTGTCTGGCTAATTTAGGGCTTAATAAATGCTTTCTGTTCTTATTGTTACGATTTTCCAAGAACTGTAAGCTTCCCCAAGGAGTCCCACACTCCAAACCCCTTTCTATCTTGAGACACAGGATTCATGGGCAAAAATTTGACATTTTAATTCAGTGGTCCATCAGTAAACTTTGTGCTTTTTTGCCTAGTGTTCAATCAATATGTTGGATGTCTGTAGACAGAATACTGAATAATCAGCTGTTCATCCATTGGGCAGAATGTCAAAAGAAAAGCAGACGTTTGGCAAATATTGTAAAAAAAAAAAAAAAAAGTGAAGGAAGAAACTTAAGTCCACATGTGCTATAATTATTTATTTATTTTTTTCTTATTTTGTGGACTACAACATAGTAAGATTCTCTTGGGATCAAATTAAAACTGCCAACTTAAATATTGCCACATCACTGATGTAAACCAGTAAATACAACTCCAGCACTGAGTTTGTCAGTTAGGTGTGTTAAGCAATTTTCTTTAAAGAGATAAAATCAGTTATTCCTCCCTTTGTATCAGTCTTGCCTGTCTTATTTAGATTAACTGTCCAAACACTATTTGTTTTGCGTATCTCTGAAAAGGCTATTTGTGAAACTAAATAATTTGTTAAAGTATGATAGTGTAATTAGTTCGTGAAACTTGATTTCTTGAAAGGCCTGCTTTGTAAGAAAATTAACAGAAAGTAGTATGTTCCACAAACTATACCTTGAAACTTTGGAACTGTCTATATTAACCACTTAGATTGTTCTCCTTGATGCCTTTGGTTAAAAATAATAGCCCACACCATTTCCCAGTGGGTTCCATCTGTTACATGGAATTCACAGCTCGTGGCATGGGCTTCCAGAGCAGCCCCTATCTTCCTATTGCCCTTCCTCAGATGGGCAGACGGGAAGATCCCCTGGAGAAGGGAAAGGCTCCCCACTCCAGTATTCTGGCCTGGAGAATTGCACGGACTCTAAAGTCCATGAGGTCACCAAGAGTTGGACACGACTAAGCAATTTTCATGTTCAGATGGGCAGACAGGGCTGTGTGGCTGAGGGTTGCAGTCCCAAAGGGAATTGAGCTGCCATCTGCCTTGAAGTAGTAGCACTGTTTGGGAATCTTGAGGCTGGCTCTTGTCTTCCCCAACACCTTTCCTTCATTGCCTTCTCTTAGATGGCTGCTCAGATGAGATGTACCTGCCTCTCTCCCTCTTGAGGCTGGACTCTGAGGACAGGGATCCCTGTTAGATCTCCTTTCCTTTTGCCCCTTCCCCTAGGGCATGACACCATGCCTAGCATAGACCTGGATGGAGCCTAGGCTTTATATCTGTTGATTGAAAGCAAAACAAAACAAAGCACAACAGGAGAGTTATGAGTTGAGTTTTATCTGGAGCCAAATGAAGAGTACAGCTCAGGAGACAGCAGTTCAGATAGCTCTGAGAAACTGCTCCAGAGAGGTGCGGGGTGGGGGGGAACGTCAGTATATATGTGATTTTGGTGAAGGCAAGGGGAGTACGTGTGATAAAGCACATGTTTTTATTTTGCAGAAGGTTATTGCTAGTCACGAGGAGCAAACATCACCATGAAGAATTTTAGTATTTTTCTAGGTAAAAGGTAGATGCAAGAATTTGGTTCATAAAATCTTTTCCTGAAAAAATTTTAACTCTCTGAAGATGTGTCCTGCCAGATTTTCCCAGAGCACAGAGTGCTTCACTTCCGCTGTTCACCCTGAACTCCTTTCAGGGGGTGTTGAAGGTCAGCAACTTCAGTAGCTCATGACTTAAGCCTTATAGAGGTAGATGGCGCATGGCAATTTGCAGTTGGCCCATCATTGTGACCCAGCCCCTGGGCTGCCCTTGGTAGCCATGTGCCTTGTGTACATCACTACTATCTTCCAATGCTGCTGGCTTCACTTATAAGACGGAATTAATACTGTGTGTGTCACACAATTGCTGTGATAGTGTTTCTATAGGCACACCCCTCTCTACAAATTCAAAGTCCATTTAAGCAGAGATTTTGTTGTTTTTCCATCGCTATGTCTCCAGTATTAGCATAAGGCCGAGGATATAGTTAGTCCTCAGTCGATATATCCATGAATGCACGCATGACTTCCCCTGCCTCCCATGCCCTCCTCCTCCCTTCTCATCGTACCTTGCAAATAGTGAAACATAATCTGTAAAATAATGCAGGAAAGAAGGCTTTGAAACCCAAAGTTATGCTCCTAGTCTCCTTAATACTTCTCTTCTCTCATGCATCTAAGGTACCTAAATTTCAGTAACAAAAGTAATTGTCTAACCATTGTTGAATGGGCTACTGTTTTGTTTTGAAATAGTCTCACATTTTGGCTTTATTGCTGGACTCCGAAGTGGCTATTAAAAATCCAAAGAATCCTTGTGAAGAACCGAGCGGAGATGTGATCCATAGCAGGCCTGCAGATGGCGAGGCTGGGATGCCTTCCTGCCCCTAACCTTGGGTAATGTAACCAAAGTACATGAAGCAAGAAATTGTCTTTATATTAATCCCAGTTCATTTTTTCTCGTTCTTTGCTGAGAGAGACTGGAACCTATTATAACTTCCAGCTGGTGTTAATATTACCCAGCACCACAACAACTGGGAGGTCCTGGGTGGGCAGTGGGGCTGGGGGAACTGTGTCCTAAATTAATCGGACAAGCTAAAGTAGTGCCATAATGTAATGGCCCAAGACTTTTATGGGATCCTTTTTTCTATTAAGTACTTTCTTGCTATAACTTAGCTTTTTATATGTTTGTGAAAAGTCTTTCCAAATTTTTAGGTGATCCCTTTCAGACGGATGTCTTACAAACTGAAGATTATGCTCCTAATTTTCTTAAAACTTCTTTTCTTACACACATTTTAAGTCCTTAAACTTCAGCAGCAAAACAGTTTGCCAGCTTTAGCAAATAAAAATACAGAACACCTAGTTAAATTCATACTAATACTGAAAGTTGAATTTTAAATTCAAATATTCCTAGGTATCCTGTATTTTATCTGAGAACCCTGTATATTTTCCTAAAAGCATAGTAACTGCAAAGTTCAAACAAAATGCTTCATAGATCGTCCTCTTCAGTCACTTAGATCTTAGAACACTAGAGGGCAGACATGGGACAAGATCTCTTGCAATGGTTGGGATTTCCATTTCCAGGATCCTGTCAGAGACATGTTGACTGGTTGGTTCAGTGTGTGTTGTTGGTATAACTTGTGGCATATATCATGGAAGAAGCTGGAATATATGGCAGGCCCATGGGGAAGTGAAACCTGTGGACACATAGAGAAAAGCTTATTAAGGGGGTTTGGAGGGTCAAAGGCATCATCTGGGGTCCTTCCCATATCGCATTTTCCTGCCTCTACCTCATATGCATTTCAGAGACTAGCTATCCTGTGGCTGTGCTTTTCCTGTTGCTTTGGACAAGCAACCATCTGTCTCTGCCCGTTGTAGGCATTCAGTGTGTACTTATTTTTTGGTTGAACTTGAGTACAGAAATGCAATAAGAAATGAGAATTCTGACTTGACTCTTCTACCAATTGGCTAATTTTCAGCAAGTCACTTAACCCCTGTTTCCTCATCAGGACTCCAAGGCATTTGGATTACATGGGCTGTAAGATCCCTTCTGTTTCTGGTGATCCCCTAAATGTGTGGTTCTGGGTGAACTTAGTTACAGAAATGTCCTCAGATCTTTGAAGCTTCATGTCTTCAAATCCTTAATTACCCTGATTTCATTGTTAGTCTATATGGTACTTCCTTCAGGTTTTAGGTAGCAAGTTTAGTTCATTTTATTTAAATCATAGGAGAGAAGGAAAAACGCAATCTGTGTGTATCTTCTTATTTAAAACCTCAGAGACACTTGCCGCTGTCTTGAGCAGCGTACAGACACAGGGCCATGGTGAGAGGCTGACCCCCAGTGGTCAGAACCATCTTGACACCAACTGCTGCTGCGGACATCAGTGAGAATGGGCGGGGAGCACCTGAATGAGGAGGAGAAGCAGCAGAAACAAACTTGGTTCCATCAGCTGCCTTCCTCAACCCAGGCCAGAATCCTGGAACCTATGTTCTTCTAGCAGAGAGGCAAGTGGTTGGAAAATTTGCAGTGCAGAGGGCTGAAGTCTGGCCTGAGCCAGACAAGTGAGTGTCATTTCTGCTTTGGCCCAGCCTCTCCGTTCATTCATTTCTCCACTCTTCCCCAGTAGCATATTGGACAGTTCCTGACCTGGGGGGCTCATCTTCTGGTATCATATCTTTTTGCCTTTTCACACTGTTCATGGGGTTCTCATGGCAAGAATACTGGAGTGGTTTGTCATTCCCTTCTCCAGTGAGAAAAATGGGCATGTGCCCTTAAACAGTGGGTCATGTATTAATTTTGCATTGTGTTACTGCAGGAAACTATTGAGGAGGAGGAGGTGGCAAGGATGCTTAGTGTTGTGGAAAATAAGAAAATGAAAATGTGTTCAGGGATTCACCATTCTCTCACCAATATTTCTTTCCCTAATCAACCACTCACTCTTCCTATACTTTTCTCAAAAAGAAAATATGGTCAAGGAAACTTTTTTTTTTTTTTTCTTCTCTATATTTCTGAGTTATGGGTTCATTATGTGGAGGGCCCATTTCTGAACCAATGGAGCATAATCAACCAGAGCCTTGGGGCAGCCTCTCTGCTGGGTTACTGATTGGCAAGGAAGGACTTGACCAAACTGCGGCCTTCATCCTGGGGCATGGGGTAACTTCTTTTCTTTCCTTTTATCTTTGACCTATTAATACTTTAATCTCTAATCTATCTTGTGTGAAAGTGAAAGTTGCTCAGTTGTGTCCGACTCTTTGTAATTCCATGAACTATATGGTCCATGGAATTCTCCAGGCCAGAATATTGGAGTGGATAGCTGTTCCCTTCTCAAACCCAGGTCTCCCGCATTACAGGCGGATTCTTTACCAGCTGAGCCACCAGGGAAGCCCAAGAATACCGGTGTGGGTAGCCTATCCCTTCTCCAGTGGATCTTCCTGACCCAGGAATTGGACTGGGGTCTCCTGCATTGCAGGTGGATTCATCTCTTGTGAATGTGAGCCAATTAACTCTGGTCAGCCTGCATTGCAAGTGCCCAATCAAATGTGGACAGTACAAACAATGACATAAATAATAATTCTGTTGACCGAAGAGAAATAATGTTGTTTTCTGGGCCTGTCTTTTAGAATTTTGGTTCCCAAGCTGTTCAAGCATGAGAAGATATTTCATGGATCCCTGAAAAATAGTAGCTGCATTTATGAGTGCTTATTAGTCACTAGTGAGCCCAGATTATTCAGACCTTGGTATCATATTTAGGTGAATTTTATTAAGTAAGCACCTGCACACATATTTGGAAAGTTGGAGCAGATACATGTAAGAGGCATTATTTGTCTGGTCTAGAGCAACCTTTAGACCTCTTGTAGATTCATGGGTTGCTTATGGGAAAATGTAGTTCCTAGGGATCCATGGCCCAACAGTTGAGATTCCAGAATTAGGATAGATTCTTCAGTAAAGGTATTAGTAGTGCCTAGTTGCTTTAACAGAGAGTACCATAAGGCTTCTCACTGAAAACTGAACACTTCACTAGCCAGAGAAACAAATTTGATAGGGCCTTCCTTTTGGCTTTCCCCTCCTATAGGATGAGCATTGCAAAGCCATAGACTTTAATGTATGTTGACATAATTTATGAATTCTAACAGTGTTCTCTTTCTCCCTTTTGTTCTCTGCAGTTCGTGGTTGTAAAGGAACATCAAAACCTCGGAAATGGGAGTCCACCCGAGGCCCTCAAGGAAGGCCTGGCGCAGATTTTGGCCAGTTTCCCCCCTAGATTCTGGTGAATGATTATCTATCTGGATCTTGACGTTTTCCTGACTGTGGAAAGTCTCATCTATGCACAGAAGCATAGGACTTCCCTGGTGGCTCAGATGGTAAAGCGTCTGTCTACAATGCGGGAGACCCGGGTTCAATCCCTGGGTTGGGAAGATCCCCTGGAGAAGGAAATGGCAATCCACTCCAATACTATTGCCTGGAAAATCCCATGGACAGAGGAGCCTGGTAGGCTACAGTCCATGGGGTTGCAGAGTCAGACACGACTGAGCAACCTCACTTTCTATGCAGAGAAACAATAGTGAAATTGTATAAGCTATGTGAACAACTGGCTGTATTGGAATGCCACAGAGCTTAGAGAAATATATTTGGACCAGATTCCTGTCTTATGTGAGGTTACCACATTCACTCAAAACTCTGGTCACAGAGCAGTCTGCTAGATCCCTTTAAGCAAGCACACAATGAGTGCCACCTTATTCTTGGAATAAGAATTCTTGGAATTACATTGGAGTTTGAGGTCAGCCTTGGGGTTATGGATCTATATTGGCAGCTGTCAGTATGGTTCCAGCGAAATTGCAGATGACTCCAAGAAAATGTGTTTCATGTTCTAGAATAAAAGGTTCTTATGAATTTAACTTGATCTGGGGATTCTCCTAGGGATTGAGGACTACTTAAGTCTTATTAGGGTCTAGCCCTCAGCCAGATGCCTGACCATCTTGAAATCCAGTCAGACCCCTGGAAGAGGGGCCATAAAATCAACTCACATTTTCAAGCTGTTGTGGAGCTCAATCTGCTTCAGGTAGAAATGGACTTATATATGATTTGACATAATACTTTTCCCAAGAGTTGCATTATGATAAGCTTCTTGGGCTTGGGTCTTAGATATATATCATAGTCGTATTTCCTAACTCACACGACAAGGTTGAATACACTTTGTATCATAAACCTTTAGAAAGTCCGAAAAAACTTTGAGACAACAATTTCTCTGCTCATGAGAGGCACTTAAGCCCCTTCATATTTCACTTCAGAAAATATATTTTCTGATATTTGCCCTTCATAAATACGCTGATTACCATTCTCTCCTCCTAGAACTTCCTTGTAGAGAGAACACTGGCTTCTTGTTTTGAAAAACTCACTCCAAACCCCTGTCTCATTCATGTGGCCATGTAACCCAGATTCAGTATGACTTTATTTCCTAATTTGAGGAAGGCTCTGGATACTAAAGTATATTTCAGAATTGAACCTGAAATCTACAGTATTTTACCTATTATACATATATGTTAATAACATATAAAATATATACTATATATAATATTTATTGTAGTTTTAATGTGTTGTTAACCTGGATAATGAAAATATTTGGCATTTTCAAAAGTTGCTTCAGTTCAGTTCGGTTCAGTCGCTCAGTCGTGTCCGACTCTTTGCGACCCCATGAATTTTCAAAGTAGTGGAATACCTCACGTAGTACTTTTTCTTGAGGAGCTAAAAGCGAATAATTTTTTGGTATGAAAGTAATCTTCTTTAGAGGTATCTGTAATGTAAACGTACATGTACATGTAATGTAACTCAGGACTCAGTTAGCTGAGTATTTTCAGAAATAAATTAGAGTCTCTCTCTTTTTGCTCATTCTGTTGCAAACAGTTTGACCCATTCTGTATGAGCCACTCATGTACCTGTCTCCCAATACGAGTCATCACATCCCCAATCATGTCTGGCCAGCTCATAAATGTTTAATACCTGTTATGAAAGAGAATGTAGAGATTCGAGGTAGAGTGGAAAATGAGATAAAAGCTCAGGATTGGCTCTGAACCAATTCTTTCTCTACTCCTGGAAAACCCATTAAACCACAAGCTATACTAGTAGTGCCTCCAAAGTTACTTATTCATTGACCTAAACCAACATCAACTGGTACAGGTTAAAGGTAGAATACCATGTCACGGAATAGGAATGCAACTGCATTTAAAACCTGAGCTCTGTTTTCAAGTCATTTATGGGCCAAATGGAAAGAGAGAAAGTTCACAAAGAAAGCTAAATAGCAATGTCAGGTAGCACAGTCCTTTGAATCATCTTAAATCAGAATGGCTTGAGAATAGGGTCATTTGTGTCTCATATTTCAGGTCTACTCTCCACCCACTGTAAGGGTCTCAGTTGCTGGATACTGCAAGTGATGGGAATATGGAAATGCCTTTTTTTCTGTTGTATAGCATCCTTGGAACAGTCATCATGGAGAATGGAGCCTCAGATGTATATGGGCACAGAACACGGAAACTGTATTGCATCATCCAATGATAGAGGCTCTGGTGACCAGGAGATGAAATGTAGCTTTCATCTTATCTCTGAAGGGGCATGGCCCATTGCTAAGGGGGTTGAGAAATCCTGTCCTCTCCCATCAGCTCACCCTTTGTGGCAACAAAGATCTCCACACCAAATGGAGCTGACTCAGTGAAAACTTGAATTAAAAGTAAGATCATGATGAATAAACTGTACTGATGGATGATAATACTTCATTTTAAAAGTAGAGGAAAAATACAGATTTTCCATCTATAATCTCTACAACAAATCACCTGCTCAGCGTTGAAGGCAAATATATATTGTGTGTTTGCTTCTTGCTTCAAGTAGTCTTATTGCAGACTTGCAAGTAAAGTAAACTGGAGAATTATTTGGTATCTCATTAGACACCGAAATGGGGAAAATAGTGCTTTATAAATTGTGTTCAAGTGTTCAATAATCAATACGAATTTTTTTTCCTTCCCAGAAGAAATCTGGGGTTAAAGCAATCAATCATACTGGTTTGATCAGTTATAATTTATTTTATTTGGACAGAACATTTAGCTCAATCTTATGAAGTGGTTAGAATATTAAAATTATTGTTATAATACATTGTAGGCATTTAGCATCATCGGCGTGGTCCATGATGGTAATTTTGCAGAATGAATTTTGATAAATTGATGAAAAATCTACTGACTTAGAACCTTATTTCTTCAAAATTACATGGCTTATTTTTTCTATTTTAAAATCTCTGAAGGAAAACTTTTAAACCGTTACCCAAGAGATTTCTCTGTTTCTGTCATTACTATCATTTTCCCCACAGAATTTTTTCTTCTAATGAAAATGGTGAATTCCCCCTCTCTATGTTTGCACAGAATTTTTATTTATTTTCAAAATATGAGATTGTAAGCAAATTGCCTGGTTTATTTTTATTTTGGACAGCAATCAATTTCTTCTAATTAAATAAAACCAGTGCATAACATAAACATAACATAAACATTGTATACCTGGTTAAGTAATAAATTATAGTTTAAAGGGATGTTAGAGTTGAAGCAAAGTGGTTTGACTAGCTTGCTATTGTTACTTTAAGCAAAACATATTTGAAATCTTTCTCTCTGTTATAAAATAAAATTTCACAAGGTATTCCAATTAAAGATCATTCTTGGAGCCAAGACATTGTTATTACAAATTATACAACTTAATACAGTTATCTGTGGATCATTTGAGGCTTTGGATTAGTCAATATATGCGTTAACACTAGCCCCTTTGCTTGTCTTGTCTTTCCTTTCTCTTGAACTCCTTGAACTTTGGTTATACCAGGAGTCAGCATGAAAAGCAGTGGAAGCACATCTCAAGTAGATACTTCTTAAAAGTTTTGGTAAAGATTTCATGGGGCGAGAATAACTTATGTTAGTTAATTATTCAGCATGACCCTTTCCTCTAGTTAATTCAGATTTTTCTGCATTTAGTTTTCCTATGACAGTTGAAAATCTGGAGGATCAGAAGACTTGTCATTTATCTCTAATGAGTGAATAGACCTCAGAAAAACTATAGTTATAATTCTCCCAATGATGCAAAAATTATATTACTGTATGAATATTTTTTCTTCTTCCAAAACTGAGCATTTTTAAAGCTGTGTTTAGATTGCATTTTAGTGTGTTAGCACGTCTTTTAGGATTCCAGTGATAACCAAAGAGATGACATGAGATTATAATAGCCCTTAACATAGCATTTTCTTTGAACTGTTATCTTCAAGCTGGACAGTGACTCTGATTCCTCATAAACTGGGAGCTTGTGCCCTTGATCAGGCTTTAACACCATCTCCCTGGTCAAAATAGAGAAAAAACACGTTTTGTGTCCTTAGTCAGCAAGTCACCCTGAAGAGTTATTTTCCTTTGTTGAGGCTTCACATCTTTACAGAAATATCCTCCTTTAATAATCTATTTTTAAAAAAGAGTATTTTCATCTAAGATATTTGATTTGCACTTTTCCAGACTGAATATTTTTATTTCCTAAATCCCCTGCTCTCATGCACAATGCCCAATTGTGACTCTGTTTGAGTAAATGTCACCTGCTACATTGCTGGGAAGGATTGAAGGCAGAGGAGAAGAGGGTGACAGAGGATGAGATGGTTGGATGACATCACCAATTCAATGGACACGAACTTGGCCAAACTCTGGAAGATGGTGAGGGACAGGGAAGCCTGGCATGCTGCAGTCCATGGGGTTGCGAAGAGTTGGACACCACTTGGTAACTGAACAACAACACCTACTACACATACCGTGAGCATTCTGCCTTCTTTTCTAGCACCTAATAGAAGGTGTAGTATACTCAAATCTTTTGAAACATATGATTCCAGTTCTTCCTGTTAATCTTGCTTTCCAACTATATTGTTTTCATGTAAATAAATGATTATTATGTGAGCATTGAAAATGTATTAAAAGCACTAAATAAATTCTTTAAAAAAAAGAAAGATTGGGAGAAAGGGGAACTATCTAGGTAATTTAAACAGCTGTGACAGGCAAGATTTTGTTCTTGCTGTTTAATTTTTCTTTCTTCTTTTTCTAAGTCTTTAAATGAGAAACCGTCTCTGCATTGTTTCATGCTTAAATCTTTTGTTCCATTTGGAACTGGACAGGGTTTCTGTAGCTAGTAGCCATATGCTTACAATAACACCTGTTAGTCGCTCAGTTGTGTCTGACTCTTTGTGACCCTATGGACTGTAGCCCGCTAGGCTCCTCAGTCCACGGGATTCTCGAGGCAAGAATACTGGAGTGGGTTGCCATTTCCTTCTCTAGGGGATCATCCCGACCCAGAAATCCAACCTGGGTCTCCTGCATTGCAGGCAGATTCACATACAATAACATAGCTCAGTAGGAAAATAACGTGATGGACATTGCATCTTAATCACTTACCTATCTGAACCAGAGACCTCAGGAAGCACATAAATTACCAAACAGGAAAATTTCCTAACTGGTGATCATTTCCTACTTTTTCTCCTCTACAGTGAATATTTGGCCCTTCTGACATGATTCAATTTCCATTTCTGGTGGGCCAGAAGGAAAAACCATGTGCCCTGCTCAACAATTAAGCCTTCAGAGTGCATTCTAAACTAACAGCTGTAAATCCCAGACCAATGCCTGAATTATTTGGTTTCTTATTTTTCATTTATACCACTCACCTGTCAAAACAATAAAGTGTAGTAAAACTGTATTTTTTTAGAACCCTTAGGAGAGTCCCTTTAGGACACCGAGGCAGGTGCTTGCACCTCGGTTTCTTTAGCTCTAAATGAGGCATCCTTTGTGTGAAGCAAGTTAAAGTAGCAACTACTCCAACACAAACTAAGGTGTTCTTTCTACCACTGAGGTTTTAAGGTAATCAAGGCCTATTGCTCTAAACATCAAATATTCTTAAAAAAAAAAAATTAAAATAATGGTCTTTCTCTACCCCAGTATGAAGCACATTGAGCACAATTACACATTTTCCTGATGACAAAAGAATTTTGTTACACACGAGGCATAACATAATAGCGTGCTACAATGTTGTGATGATCAGAGCTCCTTTGCTGAATACAAAGGTCCTTAGAACTTGAGTTGAAATACTTTAACCTGCTATCTTTTATTACTTTTATGAATTTTCAGGTTGTCTGTTCTCACACCTGTATCCGTAGATGCTCTTCATCACCTTCCCTATTGCTTCTGTTTTGTAAACTTGATGTTGAGATAACCAAGCAAGTTAACACTGTAAGGAAAGAGTATATGAATATTGAAGGAGAATTTAAGAATATTTCCTGTGTAAAGTATTACTTACACTTTAGCCCTTAAACTTTTGACATGTTGCATCCTTTTATGTTCTCCTTACTCTTCTCAGCTAAATTCTCAGAGTGCACATTATCGATCCCAGGTAGACGAGGTTATGCCTGTATGTATTTAATGACAATACAAAATGTAGTAATTACAAAGATGGTCTCTGAAGTCACAGAACCCTGTTCGAATCCCATTGCATCACTTAGCTAGCATTGTTATTGTGTTCAAACTGCTTAATCTCTCTCAACTTCAGTTTCCTCATCTGTAGAAGGGAACAGTGACCCCACAAGAGCCTGACCCAGCCTTGCCTGTGAGTGTCCAGGAGTCTCTGGCAGAGACGTGGGTCTGTGGTGGCCTGCTGCAGGGTTGGGGGCACTGAGTGTAGCAGTGCGTACGTGGGACCTTGTGAAGGAGGTTGCCATTGTCTTCATTACCTCCACCATGGTTTGGCCTTAGGTCGTAGCTCAGTTGGTAAAGACTGCCTGCAACACAGGAGACCTGGGTTCAATCCCTTGGTCGGAAAGATCCCCTAGAGAAGAAAATGGCAACTCACTCCAATATTCTTGCCTGGAGAATCCCATAGACAGAGGAACCTGGTGGGGCTACAGTCCATGGGGTCACAAGAATAGGACAGACTTAGAGACTAAATTCAGTTCAGTTCAGTTCAGTCGTTCAGTCGTGTCCAACTCTCTGCGGCCCCATGAATCGCAGCACCCCAGGCCTCCCTGTCCATCACCAACTCCCAGAGTTCACTCAGACTCACGTCCATCGAGTCCATGATGCCATCCAGCCATCTCATCCTCGGTCGTCCCCTTCTCCTCCTGCCCCCAATCCCTCCCAGCATCAGAGTCTTTTCCAATGAGTCAACTCTTCACGTGAGGTGGCCAAAGTACTGGAGTTTCAGCTTTAGCATCATTCCTTCCAAAGAAATCCCAGGGCTGATCTCCTTCAGAATGGACTGGTTGCATCTCCTTGCAGTCCAAGGGACTCTCAAGAGTCTTCTCCAACACCACAGTTCAAAAGCATCAATTCTTCGGCGCTCAGCCTTCTTCATAGTCCAACTCTCACATCCATACATGACCACAGGAAAAACCATAGCCTTGACTAGACGGACCTTAGTCGGCAAAGTAATGGCTCTGCTTTTGAAAATGCTGTCTAGGTTGGACATAACTTTATCTAACTGTTGCTTCCTGACCTGCATACAGATTTCTCAAGAGGCAGGTTAAGTGGTCTGGTATTCCCATCTCTTTCAGAATTTTCCACAGTTTATTGTGATCCACACAGTCAAAGGCTTTGGCATAGTCAATAAAGCAGAAGTAGATGTTTTTCTGGAACTCTCTTGCTTTTTCTATGATCCAGCAGATGTTGGCAATTTGATCTCTGGTTCCTCTGCTAGAGACTAAATCACCACCAAATAATACAGCCCCACCCATCAACAGAAAATTGGATTAAAGATTTACTGAGCATGGCCCTGCCCATCAGAACAAGATCACCTTTCCCCCTCAGTCAGTCTCTCCCATCAGGAAGCTTCCATAAGCCTCTTATCCTTCTCCATAAGAGGGCAGACAGACTTAAAACCACAATCACAGAAAACTAACCAATCTGATAACATGGACCACACCCTTGTCTAACTCAGCGAAATTATGAGTCATGCCATAGGGCCACCCAAGATGGACAGGTCATGGTGGAGAGTTCTGACAAATGTGATTCACTGGAGAAGGGAATGGCAAACCACTTGCCTTGAGAACCCCATAAACAGTATGAAAAGGCAAAAAGTCATGACACTGAAAGATAAACTCCCCAGGTTGATGCCCAATATGCTACTGGAGATCAGTGGAGAAATAACTCCAGAAAGAATGAAGAGAGAGAGCCAAAGTAAACACAACTCCCAGGTTGAAACTCCAATACTTTGGCCATCTGATGCAAAGAGCTGACTCACTTGAAAAGACCCTGATGCTGGTAAAGACTGAAGGTGAGGGAAGAAGGGGATGACAGAGGATGAGATGGTTGGATGGCATCACTGACGCAATGGATATAGATGTGGATATATATGATTGTTTGTACTGGGGTCAAAAAACTTTTATATCTGTGTTATTAAGATATTTTTCTCCTGAGCTTTATCTTACATTTGCATTGTACTTTTTAATTTACTGAAGACTTTTGTATTCATTATCTTATTTGATCTCATTAATTCTCACACCCAAACTATAAAGTTAATGGGGTAGACATTCTTTCCATTTTACTTATTCCTAAGGCTAGATTGTGTCCAAAGCTGAAGGAAAATGAAGATGAATAATAAAATACATTTCTAGAGGTAAAAGTTACTTCATAATGAAAAAATGTTCAATTTGCCAGAAATATAATTCAAAAATCATATACACTGAGAACCCTGCCTCAAATATATAAAGCAAAAAATTGACAACTCACAAGAAGTATTAAAGAAAACTCTATCACAGTAGGAGATTTTATCACACTGTTCTTGGTAATTAAGAAACAGGAGATAAATTAGTGAGGATATAGAAGACTTTAAATATAATTTTTACAATCAGATATATATAGTATGCATAGAAATTCATGAGTGTTAGTATTTGCTAGTCCATAATGTATCTTCCAGAGAAGGCAATGGCACCCCACTCCAGTACTCTTGCCTGGAAAATCCCATGGACAGAGGAGTCTGGAAGGCTGCAGTCCATGGGGTTGCTGAGGGTTGGACATGACTGAGCGACTTCACTTTCACTTTTCACTTTCATGCATTGGAGAAGGAAATGGCAACCCCCTCCAGTGTTCTTGCCTGGAGAGTCCCAGGGACGGGGGAGCCTGGTGGGCTGCCATCTATGTGGTCGCACAGAGTCGGACACGACTGAAGCGACTTAGCAGCAGCAATGTATCTTCAACAAGTTTCACAAGACCACGTGAATGTGATAATATAAACCATATTCTCTGACCATAATGAAATTAAGAGTTAAATGATAAGCAATAATGAGTATGCTTGGAAATTACAAAAACATTTCCGAGTAACTTGTGGATGAAAGATGAAATCATAGTAGAAATTATAATCATAATGGACCTGAACAATTGTGAAAATTCTGTGTACCACAATTTATGGTATATAACTAAACTGACATTTAGAGGGAATTTTATAACTTTATGTCTTTATTTTATATAGGAAAAAAGAAAGTTAGTGAATTGAGAAGCACTCAACTGAAGAAATTTTTAAAAAGCAGAATAAATCCAAAAGCAGAATAACCAAAGCTATAAAGAGTAGAGATTACTGAAATAGAGAAAAAAATATAAGAAAAATTTTAAAGCCAAAATATAGTTGAGAAAAATTTAGCAACTATATGACAAAAGTAATCAGAGGAAAAAAGAAGGAAAAGCTATATAATGTTATGGATGAAAAGAACATAAAACTACAGTTCAGTTCAGTCGGTCAGTCGTGTCTGACTCTTTGCAACCCCATGAAACACAGCACACCAGGCCTCCCTGTCCATCACCAACTCCAGGAGTCCACTCAAACTCATGTCCATTGAGTCGGTGATGCCATCCAACCATCTCATCCTCTATCATTCCCTTCTCCTCCTGCCCTCAATCTTTCCTAACATCAGGGTCTTTTCAAATGAGTCAGCTCTTCGCATCAGGTGGCCAAAGTATTGGAGTTTCAGCTTCAGTATCAGTCCTTCCAATGAACACTCAGGATTGATCTGTTTTAGGATGGACTGGTTGGATCTCCTTGTAGTCCAAGGGACTCTCAAGAGTCTTCTCCAACACCACAGTTCAAAAGCATCAATTCTTCAACACTCAGCTTCCTTTATAGTCCAACTCTCACATCCATACTTGAGTACTGAAAAAAACCATAGCCTTGACTAGAAGGACCTTTGTGGACAAAGTAATGTCTCTGCTTTTGAATATGCTGTCTAGGTTGGTCATAACTTTCCTTCCAAGGAGTAAGCGTCTTTTAATTTCATGGCTGCAATCACCATAAAACTATAGACATGGTAGCAATTTTTTTTTTAAAAAGAAAATATAAATAACTTTGATAATAAAATTTTAAACTTAAGCCAAATGGACAATTGCCTAGGAAAAAAAATCAACTTACCAAACTTTCAGAGGAAGAAATAGTTTTAAACCCACTAAAGAAAAAAAGTTACGGGACTTTCCTGGGAGTCCAGTGTTTAAGAATCCACATTTCCACCACTGAGAGTGTGGATTCCTTCTTTGGTTGCAGCACTAAGATCTCGCATGTCACATTTGGACAGTTTGGTGATTTCTTATAAAACTAAACATACTCTTATCATATGATCCAGCAATCAACTTTTTTGTATTTACTTAAAGGTGTTGAAAACTTGTCTCCACACAAAAACCTGCACATGGGTGTTTATAACAGGTTTATTTATAATTGCCAAATTGATTGGAAGCAATCAAGATGTCCTTCCATAGGTGAATGAATAAACTGTGATAATCCAGATAATGGAATATTATTTAGCATTGAAAATAAATGAGCTATCAAAATTATGAAAAGGAGGAACCTTTAAAAAAATTCCTAAGTAAAAGAAGCCAGTTGGAAAAAGCTACTGATAGATTCCAACTGTACAACATCCTGGAAATGGCAAAACTATAAAGAATCAGTGGTTCCAAGGGTTGAGAGGGAGGCATGAATAGATGGAGCGCAGAGGATATTTAAAGCAGTGAAAATACTCTATGTGATACTATAATGGGAGATACATGTCATACATTTTTCCAAACTCAAAGGATGTACACTACCAAGGAGTAAATCTGAAACTGTGGACTTTGGGTGATTATGATGTGTCAATGAAAGTTCATCAGTTGTAACAAATATACCATTCTGGTGGGGGATGTCAGAAACAGGGGAGGCTATGCATATGTAGGGGCAAGAGGCATGTGGGATATCCTTGTACCTTCCTCCAATTTTGCTGGAAAACTAAAACTTCTATAAAACAACAAAAAAGTCATTTTAAAGGTAAACACTGCCTAACTCATTTCATGGGGTTTTGTTGTTGTTCTGTCACGAAGTCATGTCTGACCTTTTGTGACCCCATGAACTGTAGCCTACCAGGGTCCTCTGTCCAGGATTCCCAGTCAAGAATACTGGAATGGGTTGCCATGCCCTGTTCCAGGGCATCTTCCTGACCTGGAGATCAAACTTGTGTCTCCTATGTTTCCTATACCAATAGGAGGATTCTTAACCACTTGAGCCACCTGGGAAGCCCGGTTATGGGGTTAATATAATCCTTACTTCTAAATTAGACAAGTAAAATACAAGAAAGAATGCTTATAAATCAAACTCAATTATGAGCACAGATGCAAAATGTCTGAACAAAATATTAACTAATGAATTCAGAAATTAAAGACAGCTTAAAATGACCAAATGGAAATTATATGATAAATGAAAATTTGGTTAAATATTTAAACCAATAAACATAACAAATTAATGTATCAGTGGAAATACTAATGATTTTTCAATCAGAAGTTAAATGATACCAGGTCAAATCATGAAAATATAAGAAATGAAGAACAATTAAAAGAACAAATATGTAAGTAAATTTAAATGAATAAAGTCAAAAGTTACCCATGAACAATCTAAGTGGCCATCAACAGATGAATGGATAAAGAAAATGTGGTTTGTTTATATAATGGAATATTATTAAGTCATAAAAAGAATGAAATAATGAATCATGTCATATGCAGCAACATGGATAGACCTAGAAATTATCACACTAAGTGAAGTAAGTCAGAGAAAGACAAATACCATAAGATATCACTTATATGAGGAATCTTAAATATGACACAAATAAACTTATTTACAAAACAAAAGTTAGAATTAACCAGGAGGACTTGATCTTTCAGATACCAGAAATTATTTACAAACCAATAGCCATTAAGAAGTGTGGTATCATTGTAGGAATATATTAATAACAATGGACCAATAAAATACAAAATACTGATATAAAAAAACTTCAAAGACGATAGAGTGGGACAGAATGGCACATGGGTGGGAGAAGTATGGAGTATCAATATGTACACCTGAAAAATCAGTTTTCTGTACAGAAAATAATAAAACCAATACCCACTTGACACATTTACCAAAAAAATCAATCTAAGGTAGACTGTAAACTTAAATGTGGGAGGCAAAGCTATAATGCCTTTACAAACATTTATAGGATCATATTTTAATAAACTTGGGTTAAAGGAAAATCTCTTAAGACCTCAAAAAGAAAAATATCAATAAATTAAAATTAAGAACTTTTCTGTTCCTCAAAGCACATCATAAAGAGAGTAGAAAAGCAAGGTGTAACTTTGAAAAGAAGCTTGAAATTGACAAAGGATGTAAACCTAGAATATATAAGTACTTCCTAAAGGGAACAAGAAGGAAAGAAAGTGTAATGGAAAGAAAGGCAGGAAAGGGAACACAGACGTGACCTCAAAACCACCGCACTGAAACATGTACACTATCATAGGTGAAACAGATCGCCAGTCCAGGTTCAATGCATGAGACAGGGTGCTCAGGGCTGGTGCACTGGGATGACCCAGAGGGATGGGATGGGGAGGGAGGTGGGACAGGGTGTTCAGGATGGGGAACACATGTACACCCATGGCTGATTCATGTCAATGTATGGCAAAAACCATCACAATATTGTAATGTAATTAGCCTCTAATTAAAATAAAAAAAAACAAAAACAAAAACAAGCACATGAAGAGACGATTAATCCCCTTAGTAACCAGGGAAATCAAACCACAAGGAGAGATCATTTCACACTCAACCACTGGGAAAAATCTTAAAGTTATTTTAGTCTAAGTGTTGGCAAGAAATTTTACAACCTAGCAATTCTAATCTGAGATATATATCCTGGAGAAACTCTTACATCAATAATATATCTCAAGGCACATACAATAGTGTTTATAATGGCAAAAAACAAAACAAAACTGGAACCCATATAAATATCCATCAACAGTAATGTGAGTAAGAAATTACCATATAGGTTTATTACAGAATACTGTTAAGTACAGCTACCCACATGAAAGTGGATTAATCTGAAAAACAGTATTTAAACAGAAAAGAAAAAATTAAGTATGAAATAATTCCACTATATAAAGTTATAAGCAGGTAAAGCTAAACAATATCCTACTTGGTGATGTAGGCTTATGTGGTAAACTTATAAAGAAAAGCAAGAGAATCGTTGACAAAAAAATTCTAAAGGGTAGTTGTCTTTGACACCTGGAGAAGAGACCTTCAGCGATGGGCATCCGGGGCTTCTGAGGTCTGGTTGTGTCCTCTCTTTAAGTCTCATTGGTAGGGACATAGATATTTCTATTGTTATTATTTCTCTGTAAACTACCCATATATCATATCACACAAAAAGTGGGAAAAAAATGTGTTTCCCAGTTGCCAAAACTGTGAAAAAAATTTTTTTTCAAAAAAGAAATAGTGAAAAGAATACAAAAGAAATTGTCCCTCAGTTCTATTGAGCATTTCATGGATTCCAAAGCAGAATTATTCACATTCCTTACATTTGTCTGGGTTAGGTTTTCTGAACTCTGGATCATGAAGCCACGGAGCATGTATGCTGGATTAACATGTTTCTGAACTGGGAATTTCCTCCACAGTTGGAAGAATGAAGAGAGGCATGGAATGCTGTTTACCACATACTCTGAACAGTTTTGGCAAATGGGTAAGAAGAAGGAGATAACAGATTATGAAAAAAGAAAGGCTGTGTAGGAGGCAACATATAGAAAAATAAGAAATTGACATTTGGAGTCTCATAAGAAATTACCTGGTTGGGAATAGTAAAAATGATGTTTATAAGTATAATGAAAGAGTCATTCAAATTCTGGTGATACCATTTGCTTCATTCTTCTAACACATCTGACCCTTACCAATTCATTATTAAGGCTTTCCCTTAACTTTTTGTTTTAGATTCTGCCTTTCAATTCCTGATGCAACTTTCTGTGTTTGCTAAATTACTTAATAGATTCACACAACATTACTTATGTCTGGTCTGAGCTGGCAATGATAATGAAGCTGTCTGTACTTCCTGCAATCATCAGATAGTTGATAGAGACAATTTTTGAGCAATTAAAATAGAGAGGGAATCAAGATCACAAATGCAAGAAAGCAGAGGCTTCAAGATCCTCTAACAGCTTTTTTAACCCTCTGCAATATTAAAATTTTTACTCTTGGAATCAACTTTTGTTCTTTTCTCATTCCAAACTCATAGCTTTCTTTCCATTTCTCTCTTGGACTCCAAGTCACTTTTTATTCCCTCACAATTGTTACCATCTTGTTATTCAAAAACTGTCATAAAACTCAGTAGAGTTCTCAGACAATAAAAGCAAATAGCCAAGTCTGGACTTCCATGATCACTCAGATCCCTAAAGCAGTCCCTCTGTCTGCTCAAGGACAGAAGAGGGAAAACCCTAGCTCTGCAACTGGACCATCTTAGAGACATAGCATACCCTAAAGAACTTTTAGGTCCATGCTCAAAGTAGGATTTTCTCTCCCAAGTCTTGGAAGAGGGTCTTTGGCTTCAGCTTTTGACTTGAGACTTGTGGTCATAGGGAGCTTGGTACTCCAAAAGACAGTTTGTCATACCGTCTGAGTTGTAAGAAAATTCTTCCTTATATGAGCTGTTAACTCATCCACTGGGCTGGGTCTGACATCTAGAAAGACCCATTCTTCATTTAATCCTTAAAATATCAGAAATAAGTATCTCCTTTTTCAAACCACGTGTCCTGAGAATCTTCCTTTACAAGAGCCAAATACTCCTGCTTTCGTTGACCATTCTGCTATCGATTACATTTCAGACCTTGCCGACATAATTCAGACTGTGCCTCTTTGGAGGTCTGACTCCTGGGTGGCAGCATCCTTTTTGATGTGAGAGGCCCAAACTGAACATGCTCGTGCTAAGTCCACTTTAGTCGTGTTCGACTCTTTGTGACCCTATCAACTGTAGCCCACCAGGCTCCTTTGTTCATGGGATTCTCCAGGCACGAATACTAGAGTCGGTTGCCATGCACTCCTCCAAGGGATCATCCCAACCCAGGGATCGAACCTGTGTCTCTTATGTCTCCTGCACTGGCAGGCAGATTCTTCACCACTAGCACAACCTGAGCATCTAAGCATACTCCAGATGTGGCCCAGATCCTGGGAGACCTAAGTGATTTATTTCCCCTTTTGCACTCAGCTTCTACATCAGATGGGAAACGTAAATAATCAGGGATTAGAGACTAGCCCTAAAGAAGTGTTCAACGTAACATTGCCACAGGTTACAGGGCATCCATCCAAGATGTGAGGAGAGAGATCTCTGGGTCTGAGGGCTGGTCATGCATGTAAGAAGTCAGGCTGTTTCTTAGTCTCTTACCCCGAAGGAGCTCTCATCTCTGCTTCTCTCCACTCTGCTCTCCCTCTTAACAACGTGGCCTCTTCCAGCCTTTTCTGTTTCCTTGTAACTTTGGCTTGCCTATGCTCGCTCCAGTGTGCCCTGAAGCCAACCTAACCCAATTTCTACACAACCTTTCATTTGAAATGCCCCCCTCCCCAGCGTCCAGCTCAGTGTCTCTCAGAATTTCATATCCACCAAATCACATAGAGATATTTAAAAAAATGTGAAGAATGGCTCACCCAGTCTAAGGGAAGGAGTGTATATTTTAAAGTTCCCAGGCGACACTGATGCTGCTGACCCACAAATCACATTTGGAGAAGCAAAGCAATGGGGATGCAGCTGATCCAGTTTCCCGGTTCCCAGTTCCTGGGAGAAGGAATCTGATTATCCTTGTTTGATTTTTGGTTTGTTCACCCTGGGTCACCCTGCTCCAATTATCCACGGGCAGGAGAATAGATGGTCATAATACAAACACAGCCACCTTGGTTGGCCCTTTCACCAGGAGCTGTGGGTAGATTGCGTAGTTCCAAATGCCACAATGCATCTATGGCAATAGTCAATTCGATCCCCAGGTCATTTTTATACAAGTGGCTCACTAAGCCAAATTTTACATCTTGCCCTTGTATAATTTTTCTAACGGGAAAGACTGTCATTTTCAACATGATTGGCATGGTTCTGATTTCCTTTAAACCCTGTCCACATTGCTAAGTTAAACCTATTTTCGATGTGTGGGGCTTACAACTGTCAAGTTAAAATACTCCAAAAAGGAAAAAAATTATCGGTTATCTTCTTAAAATAGATGTTCATACTTTAGATTCTATTCTTCTGTCATTTCAGTCAGATTTTGGAAGGAAACAAAGACTTGCTGTCACATCAGATATCCTAAAGGAAACCCTTTATATTGCATTCTTGATCTTTGCACCATGCCCTGAACTTGGTGCAAATTTGAAATTAAAATGGTCAAATGTCCCTTTTCAATAGCCTCCCATGGTGGGCCTGCATGGCCCTTCCAGGAGTCTGAGTGTGATTTGTAAACTGTGCAAACAATATCCAGATGGAAACATTGTAGTTCAGAATGAAAACCTACACCCAGTACCCCCACCCACATACCATGCAGAAAGCTGACTTCCCTGCCACATTACAGATACTGGAAACCATGTCAAAATTTCACTTTTGCTCCTTAATCTAGATGCTTCCTCCTTGGTAGTGATACTACAGTGCTTCGGTATTCTGATCGGCTCCAGAGCTTCTTTAGTCTCTAGTACATAGGTAATTTCTAGAGACTGAAGTACTTGAGTGAATGTGCAATGGAGAAGTGATGACAAGACAGAAAACTGAGAAAGTTCTCTGGCACGAGACTGGGGAGGGTAACCACGTGATTCTACTTTGGGGAGCCTAGGATCAAACCTTACAACCGGTCATTTCAAGCCTAGCTTGTCAGAGTTGGTTACTATCATTCATTCAGTTAAAAAACAAAACAAAACAAAAAAAAAAAACTACTCCTAGAAAAACCATAGGATCCATTTGGGGTTTGCAAGAGGTCATCCATAATTCAGCAAATTGGCACATTAATTTAATCAGAAACTTGGCTTCCTTTCCATCTCTTCAATTTTGTCAATTAAGGGGCATAGCCACAATGGATAGATTCATTTGAGATGCAAAGAAAATCAAAGTACTCTGGGAGATTTGTTAGGCCAAAAAGACACTCACCTGGGACCATTGTAGAGATCAATTTTCAAGCCCCTGAAAAATAAATGGAAGCGTCTTTGTGTGAATCTGTCAGCATCAGATGCATGATTCCAGCCATGTTCATGGGGTGTCTGTTTATCACACGGTTTCAAAAAGAGTTTTCCATTTTTACCAAATGGGAGATGTCAAGACCGAATCCATAGTTTCTTCACCCTGATTTTCTTCGGGAATGTCGCTCTTATCTTTTTTTTTTTTTCTTTTTAGTTATCTGTAATTTATCTTTGGCTGTAGCTGTAGAGGTTTGTCCTCTCCCAATAGGAGGCAATTTTGAAGGCTTACAGTCTTAATATGCTCTATAATTTTTATTTTTGTATCACTGTCATTTTTTTAAAAAAAAATTCAAATAAACATCATTAGTTTGTCTGAGTTTATCTCGTCTAGGTAGTTAATAAGTATAATTTTCATGTAGATATTATAAGAAGAAACATTGATCTGATTCCTACCTTCTATTAGATTATACACAGATATAAAGCACATAGCAACGAGGGTTTCTTCTGTCCTAATAGCAATTAATTTATTCCTTTTAGTGCTAGATAATGTAAAATGGAAGCTTGCATTTGAATTACAGTTCTAATAAACAGTCCTTATTATTGCCTAATTAGAATAATTTCTGCATTTTATAGGCTTTCAGTTTTTGGATTTCATAGCAAAGGCACAAGCCTATGTGCTATTTTTTTCCTTCACAAATTTAATCTATGCTAATAGCAATTAAAACTCTTTCAGACTGATGAATATTTGTCTTTAGTGCTTTTCTTGATCAAGATAGTAACTGTTATGGCTTTGAAAAATAATCATTTTATTTATTCTGCCATGCTCCAGATCTTCTATTCTAATTTGGTTTATATTAGCTTGCTCTGCTGTTCTGGCTTTCTCAGTTTCTTTTAATGAAGGACTACTGTTTCAGACTTGTGAATGGCAGTCATTAATTTGTCACACAAAAATATTTTGGTCCAAATCAATATTGATTTGGGTTGTTATTGCATTCAATATTTGATAGCTGCATACTATAACTTTAACAGTATCCCAGGCAATGATTTAAGTGGTGACGCTTACAAAACTTACCGAGTTCCATAATGGTCAGCTTTGATGTCTTTTTCCCATGCTGTTTCCATGCTAAGTTAGAGACATATTTGTGCAGTGAGCAAGACTTCCAAAAGCCAAATCCCTCTCTTTCCCTAAAGAATGACTTTCCTACAGGAAAACAGAGCTCATTTACAAAATTTTAGTCAGTTGTTCCTTTGTTTCAGAAAAGCTTGGAAAGGAGACAGATTGGAGGAAATGTGTAATTTTTGACATGAAAAGTGGAGAGATGGATATGAATCTAAATCATAACTTTTCCACTCAGTTTATAGGCTTAAACAGAGCTGAAAAAAATGTTCTTTTGCGAATCTAGACATCAAGAAAAAGCAAATTTCTGCTCCAGTAGTGTTTGCAGGCTCTGAACGTGGACTACTAGAGGGAGGTGAAGTGCTTTCAAGTGGTAGCTAGGTGAACTATTTTAATGGTTAGGTATTTACTTTTCATCCCACATTTAATTATGGAAATTTTTGAAATGCAGCCATTTGTAAAGAATTTTACCTTGAACAGCGGTAAACCTGCCACTTCGATTCTCCACTAACATTTCACTGTGCTTGCTTCATCACATATCTAAACTAGCCACCCCTTGATGGAGCCATCAGCTCATCTTATTTTTAATGCATTGCAGACAATGGAGCATTTCTCCTAAAACCCTTCTGTGTGCAGGTTATTAATGAGAGTGCAATACTTGCTAATAGTTTCTTTTTCCTTTTTTACATGAAAAATTTTCTTTATTTTATATGGGGTATAGTTGATCTACCATGTTGTGTTAGTTTCATATAACAAAATGATTCAGTTATACATATACACATACCTGTTCTTTTTCAGATTCTCTTCCCATACAGGTTATTACAGAATATTGAGTAGCATTCCCTGAGCTGTACAGTAGGTCCTTGTTGATTATCTATTTAGTTTATTATTTTTTTTTTTGTATTAGTAAAATTTACTGAGTAGACAAAATGATTACATATTCTAACCCCAACTCCTGTAAAAATACAGAATCACCACAGAAAGCTACCTTTTGCCTGGTCCTCCTTCATCTCTGTCCACCCTTATCTCTAGGGAACCACTGTTTTGATTTTTTCACCATAGATAAGTTTACCTATTCTAGAACCTCAGTTACTAGGATTATGATAGGTACTCTTTTGTGTAAGACTTCTTTCACTCAGCCTAATTTTTTCTTCATTCCTATTTTTCTGTGCTCACTGGTACTGTATTCCTTTATGTTGCTGAATAGTACTCTAAAACGAAGATCATGGCATCCGGTCCCATCACTTCATGAGAAATAGATGGGGAAACAGTGGAAACAGTGTCAGACTTTATTTTGGGGGGCTCCAAAATCACTGCAGATGGTGACTGCAGCCATGAAATTAAAAGACGCTTACTCCTTGGAAGAAAAGTTATGATCAACCTAGATAGTATATTCAAAAGCAGAGACATTACTTTGGCGACTAAGGTTCATCTAGTCAAGGCTTTGGTTTTTCCTGTGGTCATGTATGGATGTGAGAGTTGGACTGTGAAGAAAGCTGAGCGCCAAAGAATTGATGCTTTTGAACTGTGGTGTTGGAGAAGACTCTTGAGAGTCCCTTGGATTGCAAGGAGATCCAACCAGTCCATCCTGAAGGAGATCAACCCTGGGATTTCTTTGGAAGGAATGATGCTAAAGCTGAAACTCCAGTACTTTGGCCACCTCATGCGAAGAGTTGACTCATTGGAAAAGACTCTGATGCTGGGAGGGATTGGGGGCAGGAGGAGAAGGGGACGACCGAGGATGAGATGGCTGGATGGCATCACTGATACAATGGACGTGAGTCTGAGTGAACTCCGAGAGATGGTGATGGACAGGGAGGCCTGGCGTGCTGCGATTCATGGGGTCGCAAAGAGTCAGACACGACTGAGCGACTGAACTGAACTGAATGTTAATATACCACAGTTTGCTTCCATTCTCTTGTCTGTTTCCAGTTTTTAACCATTATGAATAAAGCCTCTATGATCATTCTTATGCCAATCTTTTTGTGGAGATATATTTTTACTTCTCTCAGGTAGGATTCTAATTGTAGGTGTATCTTTTAGTTTTATAAGAAACCGATGCTTTTTCTAAAATGGTTGTACTATTTTATATTTCCACCAATAATGCATGTGTGGTTTGGCTATCCTCCTGTCAGTCTTTTTAATTTTAGCTTTTCTGAGTGGTACCTCATGGTAAGTTGATTTCTCAGATACTTATTTTTAATATATTTTAGGAAATATACTTTACATTTAATATTATGTTTAATATATTTTATGTTTTGTGGTGCTGAAGAAGATTCTTGAAAATCCCTTGGACAGCAAGGATCTAAAACCAGTCAATCCTAAGGGAGATCAACTCCAAATACTCCTTGGAAGGTCTGATGCTGAAACTGAAGCTCCAGTACTTTGGCTACCTGATGTGAATAGCCAACTTATTGGAAAAGACCTTGATAATGGGAAAGACTGAAGGCAAAAGGAGAAGAGGGAGGCAGAAGATGAGATGGTTGGATGGCATCATTAATCCAATGGACATAAACTTGGCTGAGTTCCAGGGGCAGGGAGGCCTGGCGTGCTGAAGTCCACGGGGTCACAAAGAATCAGACATGACTTATCAACTGAACAACAACAAAGGAAATAGACAATTAGAACAACATAATTTCAAGTAAGTCATGCTGGAGTCCAAATAGTGAGTCAATTTAAGATCAAGTTCAATAAAAACACCAAGTAAATAATAGTTGAGATGGTGTATGGATATGGAAAACTTGTGGATGAGAGAAGCTTGAGAAATACTGTTACAGAGGATCTTGTTTCAGACTTCCTCTATTTCCAAGGCTTTTTTTGATTGAGTCAAAAAATCAACATGTAAAAATCTTTAAGAATTTTTGTCACCATTACCCACTGCAGAGCCTTTGAGTTCTGTGATTAATTGAATTTTATGTAAACCTAGGGAGAAAAAGATTTTAGGCATCACTCTTGCTTTTGAAACCATGCTTTGAACAGTTTTATTGTATAAAATGGCAATAAAAGAAAAGTGTTTTACCAAGGCAAAATAGCAAGGTAGATATTAATATCCACTGAAGCCAGCCTGCTGGGTTTGTCCCTCAGTTCCACCACTCACTAGCGTGTAAACTTGGCAAATTGTTTACTTCTCTGTATTTCAGTTTCCTCATCTATAAAATGTGGCTGATAATAGTAACAACTTCATTGGACACTGTGAGGAATAAATGAGTAAAAACATGTAAACAGCACATAGTAAGTGTCATAAGGGTGAGCTACAATTGTTGTTGTAGGAGAAATCAGTCAGCCTAAAGAAGGGAAAGATTCCTGTAGGCCAAGATTATTCCAATGAGGGATAAGGCAGGGAAGTTAATCTCTCTAGAAAGCAGAAAGCTCTGTACCTTCAGGAAAGGGCGGTATCTTATTGGTAGTCTCGGCTCCTTTCTCCTTTGTGTTCTTTCTTTAGGTAATTTCTCATCCCTCCGTTTACATTGACTGGTTCCAGAAATGGACACTTGATCTCAAACAGGATAATAACATTCTCTCCTGGGATTTCTGCTTTTTTGAGTTTGTCATTTGGTTGGTTGCGAAGTTGTGTCCTATTCTTTGTGATCCACCAGGCTCCTCTGTCCATGGGATTTCCCAGGCAAGAAAACTGGTGTGGGTTGCCATTTCCTTCTTCAGGGGATCTTCCCGGCATCCCCCACCCCCTGCCCCAGGACTGAACCCTCACCTGGCTGCTTGGCAGGCAGATTCTTTACCACTGCACCACCAGCAAATTCCCCGAGATAGAGTTCTTCCCTTTGTTTTTGCAGAGATGCTGAGCTGATAAGACATAATGAGGGTGCAGCTGCGAGTCACCCCCAGGGGAAAGCCTGCCGGAGACTGGATCCCGCAAAGAGAAAGGCAGCAACGGGAGAAACGTCTTCCCCATTAGGGCCCTGACTTTGGCCTCTGCTGGGAACCCAACTTTCTCTCAACTTCTGCTCTTCTTACAAGTAAGTCTTCTAACTTTGGGAGAGGAGGGTCCCTGTAAAAAACTGCCAGAGGTTTTTTCCTTTTTTGCTCTCAAACTTTGCTTTAAGTTGTTGGTTAATACATCTGCCAGTCATTTTCTTTTTAAATTCCTCTGGCCTTACTGTTTCCCACATACCCTAAATGCCTAGCTCATTGAACCAGTTAACGCACAGCTCTCCACCTGAATCTCATTGCAGTTCTCCACAGGTTAAAGTCTCAGCAATCAGCCTGCCTGAGAACTAGCAGCCTTCCCCCGGGCCCACCAGTGAAGTGAGCCTCCTTTCCAGCCGGCCAGGTAGGGGCAGAGCGTCCACCCTCGGCGTTGCTTCCTAGGGCCAAACGAAACACCGGGTTAGATTCCCCAGAAGCAGCCTGCTTGGGGTTTCGTGTTCTGGTTGTTTATTGGAAGAAAGCTTTCTAGAGAAGAGGAGAGGAGGCAGGGATAGGGCAGAGCTAGAGACCGGCTTTCTGGTGTGGAAAATCCAGGGCAGGAATTGCCCCGAAGGACTCACCTCTCCTGAGGTGAGAGGACTGGTCTTTTGTTTCACCTTTAGTCAGTACCTGACGGTTGTCTGCCTTTTCGGTCCCCAGCCCCGTCAGTATATACCCCGAGAGCAGTGGGCAGGTCTCCATTGAGTTATCAGCTGTTGAATTGAATTTCCAGGCCCAGGAAGGAGCCTGCCCGGGGTACTTTATCAGCAAACAGATACTTAGATACCTTGTGTGTCCCTGTAAAGTCCCCTCTTGACCAGAAATGCAGTACATCCAGCCAACCAATCCCCAAACGCCCAGACGACTCTGGACTCTACTTATTTCCTTGTTCTTTCATCCTGGGTTAACTGTGTGGCTCGGCCAATCATATGTTTTCTATTTTTCTCTTCCTTTACCAAAATGTTTCTTATTTTTTATTCTCTGAAAGCATCCTGGCTTCTGATCCATTTTGCAATTTCTCAGGTGGAGACTGTGTCCTGATTTTGTTTATGTCACTGAAACTGTTTTCCTTAGTTATAACACAGTGACCAGGGGCATGGGTGGGCCAGGTTGTAAAGGGAGTGGGGTACCCATCATTAAAAAACTGTTATCCATTGACATAATGGCGAATATTATGGAAAAGTAGCTTGTAATTTTACAACCAGAAAGTTTCCCAGTTTTACAACTAGAAAGTTTCCCTTTAACTGTTGTTGTGAAACGGATGCTGGTTTTTTCCTCCTACTAAAGGCTATATTTTCCTTAAAGTTAAACTGTGTCCAAGTGGAACAGTCTTTTAATTTGAATGGGAAAAACAAGTGAATTTATTAAACAGAGTGTTAATAAAAAGGTGCATTGTAATAATTTTTTCTTCCCATTCCCCATAGGCCTCCTGATGAATTCCCCCACACTCCTCTCCTAAGCATGCCTGTCTGTCGGCTTCTGAGGTAAGAACACTTTTTCTTTTTCTTTTGGTCAGCTACAATCCAGGCAAAGGTTTTCCATTTGGTGAATTAATCCCCTGTCTCCTGCTTACAGCTAGCTAAGAAGGATACAGTATTACATTATATATTTACCAAAACACATGCTTCAATATGTGAAACAGAATTAACATTTTGGGTAGAAAAATCCATTTTGTCTCAATAATTTCGTGGAAACACCTGAGAAATTGCTTTTCTGAAAGCTGCTGGGAGACTTCCAGAGTGATCTATTAAACCAGAAATGTGAATCTATTTATAGTTGACAAGCAAATACATCTCAGGCATGTTCTCAGTTTCAAGCTACTCTAGTCCTTACAGCAGAAAAGGAAAAAAAAGGACTTTTCTGAAGGTAACTCTAATTTTCTTTCCACATTTGGCATACGTGAAGGAATTTAGGGGAAATTTTGCATTGAGTGAAACCCACTTATAAATTTTTCTTATGAAAATATTGTAACAGTTGCAGCAATCATGCGGACAGGAAGTGCTCAATCTTTGTTGAGGAAGTGCTCAATCTTTGTTCAAGTCATTGGTTGTGAGAATTAGAAGTGAGAGCTGCTAGGGTCTGTGGCGTAGGACAAGTAGCCTGAAGAATCCTGTTAAAAAGAGAGACTTACACGTTGCAGTGCAAGTTTAAGGCCACAAGTAGATAACGACCTTTCAGGGGGGAAAATCCACCAAAGAGGTAGATTGCTTTGCCTGCCAGGAGACAGAATGTTTGAACAGCTCTCAGGAGAGCAATACTGGCTCAGCAGTGGTTTGATTGATCTGCAACTGGATAGGCACTAACTCGAAGAAAGTGTTCTAGAAATATGTGGAAGTTATGGTTTCTCAATTGGACTGCCTTGAAAATTTAACTGTCCCCACAGGTGCTGTATAATCTGTAAAAATGTAGTGACTCATGAGCTTTTGGTGGTGGGTGATGAAGGGTGATGGTGATATGTTGAAAGAAATCACAGTTCTCTTTTTTTGGTCAGGAATGGCAGCTTGGTTTGATGCATACTAGCCAATTTTTATTGAGGGCACAGGCTGGACCAAACGCTATCTGAGAACTTAAATGTATTTGCTTATGAGGGATGTACTTTTTAATATTATATTTATTTTTGTTTATTTGGCTGCTACAGGTCTTAGTTGTGGTATGTGGGTTCTAGTTCCCTGACCAGGGATCGAACCTGAGCCCCCTGCCTTGGGAGTTCAGAGTCTTAGCCACTGGACCACCATGGCGGCCCAAGGGAGGTATTTTTACTACCCACGTTTGATGGATAAGGAAATTGAGACAAAGAGAGGTTAAGCAACGTGCCCATGGTCACACAGTTAATTAATGATAGAGTAAGATTTCAGTCCAGATAGTTTAACTCTAGAGCACATGCTCTTTTTCCATTTTGCTACACAGCCTCCAGAGGCATAACCTTAACCAGGAGCAGGCATTTGTAGGCTTATATTATTCAAACTATTTTGAAGAAAGGCAGTGTCCCAGCAAAAAGTTTGAGTGAAGCACTGGATTATTTTCTGGTGAATTCAGTCAACCCTATTTGGCAACCCATACATTTTGAAAAAGTCAGGGTGCGATGATGGATGGTGTCTAAATTCTCAATTACTGTTTTCTTTCCCCACCAATTTTCCTAAATTCTCCGTCTCATTGTATCGATTGGGTCTGTACCAACTAAAAAGAACTGAAGCACAGTGATGTAAATGAAGTCGCCTGGATCTGAACTTAAGCGTGTTTCTCTTTGCTAATGTGAATTTATCAGAGTTTTGAGGGTCAGAGACTTGTGCATAATCAGGGGCCATAGTTCAAAAAGGGACTTCTTGGGAGTCTAGGGTGCTCACTTTCTGGAACAGAGCTCTTTCCAAAATGGTGCCCTGTAAACTGAAGAAGCTGCAAAGTAACAGTGCTGGTGATAAGGCATCTGCTGACAGAGGCAGACTCCAGTGGTGGAACTGTCCTATTGGAAGTCTCCAGGGCCTTTCAGCCAGAGAAAGCCCTCTGGGGAGGAATATGTTCAGCTCGGGTTTACACTCTGGCACAATAGATGCCTGACAATGAGGTGGCTGAGGCTGGTTCGGATGGTGATAAAAGACAAGCTGGCAACCAAAATGAGAATAACCCAGATTTAGAAAAGCTATAAAAAAGCTATAAAAAGCTTTAAAAAGCTATAAATCTGGGTTATTCTCATTTTGGTTGCCAGCTTGTCTTTTATCACCATCGGAACCAGCCTCAGCCACCTCATTGTCAGGCATCTAAGGGCTTCCCTGGTGGCTCAGAGGGTAAAGCGTCTGCCTGCAGTGCGAGAGACCTGGGTTCTATCCCTGGGTCGGGAAGATCCCCTGGAGAAGGAAATGGCAACCCACTCCAGTATTCTAGCCTGGAAAATCCCATTGACAGGGAAGCCTGGCAGGCTACAGTCCATGGGGTCACAAAGAGTTGGACACGACTGAGTGACTTCACTTATAGCTTGAAAACCTTACCCCAACCCACAGTGTAAAACAAGAGACTATCAACTACCAAATGCTAAGGAACTCAAGGGATTTGATATCTTGAGAAATTAGACCAATTTCTTCTTCTTATATCTTGAAGAGATCATGTCTTGAAGAGATCATGATACTGTAATCCTACCTTTGACAGTTGTGGGATAATTCAAATGTAGTTAATTTAAAGTCACAGGAAAAATATTCTATCTCTAAAAGTTAATTTAAAACATCACAACCCAAAAGACTAAGTGTCAGTGTTTCATGTTTCTAAGTACATAAATATTTATTGACTAAATGAATGTTTGCTCTAGCCAGTACTTTACATCCCTGGCTAATCTTTATTTTTATGTGAAATTAAAATTCAAAATTATGCTCAAAACACTTCTTTTAAGTTATTTAACTAACATTTAATCAAAGAACTGCCAGTTAAGTATTATTTGCACAATAGTTTTTGGACTGCTTCGTACAATTTCTTTAAAGTCTTGACTAGATTTTTGTTAATAGTGAGAGAACACGACTCATGTCTTAAGGTTTACATGCATCTAATATTCTGTGCAATTAAGTTTCTGCTTTTCTATTCAGCTCACCTTGTTAGATGGGGATAAAACTATCTTGTACCAAATTAATGGGAATATTGCAGAACCAGTGATGAAATGCCCAAAGTGCTTTGATAATCTTACTTGTGTGTGCCTGGTGATTATTATATTAATTAAAACGTCTTTTGTGAGCAGCACGTAAATGGGTTTTTAGTCTTTGAAATAAGTTGATTTTCAAATTGATAATGTAGTTAAATTCAGCTTCATTTTGAAATGTATTTTAGAGTAGAAAAAAAATTGGAGCTTTCCCCCTCTAAGAGTAACTGTGACTCCTTAGAGAGACGGTTGATTCTGGGTCTGGGTGAGGAAGAGCACAGGTGAGCTTGGGACTTTCTGTTTTGGCTGAAGGAGAGGAACCTCTCAGAGACTTCTGAGGACATGCATGTGTCCCTGAGAACACAGCAGCAGTCCCAAAGGGTGCTCATTGCCTAAAGATGGGACAAGCTGAGTAGCCAAAAGAGAATAATGACTACAACTGGTTGAAAAATATAAAAACCCATTTTCATAAGAGAGTGAAAATAAGAGAGTGAAAAGGGGGAAAAAAAAATAAGAGAGTGAAAGGGGGAAAAAAAATCTCAAAACTCATTGGTCACCTTTGGAAGTCATGGCCGCACCAGACAGGATACTCTGAAATGTATTTTAGAGTATCTCAGGATACTCTGAAAATCATTTAAACATAGAATTAAGAATTTATCCTACCTTTAGTTTCCAACATAAATTGTATTTTAGAGGCCTGAATTACCTGAGTTGATAGAGAATGATTATTTTTTATTTTCCACTATAGCTTATTCCAAGATGCTGAATATAGTTCCCTGTGCTATACAGTAGGACCTTGATGCTTATTTTATTTATAGTACTGTGTATCTGCTAATCTCAAACTCCTAATTTATTCGTCCTCCCACCCACTTTCCCCTTTGGTAACCATAAGTTTGTTTTCAATGTCTGTGAGCCTGTTTCCATTTTATAAATACGTTCATTTATATCAGTTTTAAGATTCCACATGAGAGTGATATCATGATATTTGTCTTTTTCTGTCTGATATCCTTCACATAGCATGATAATCTCTAGGTTCATCCATATTGCTGCAAATGGTATTTTCATTCTTTTTATGGCCAAGTAATATTCCATTTTATCTGTATATCTATATACCTCATCTTCTTTTAAAAAATATAAATTTATTTATTTTAATTGAAGGCTACTTACAATATTGTATTGATTTTGCCATAGATTGACATGAATCCTCCATGGGTGTACATGTGTTCCCCATCCTGAATCCCCCTCCAACCTCTCTCCCCATCCCATTCCTCTGGGTCATCCCAGTGCACCAGCCCCAAGCATCCTGTATCATGCATCAAACCTGGACTGGCAATAAGTTTCACATATGATAATATACATGTTTCAATGCCATTCTCCCAAATCATCCCACCTTCGCCCACTCCCACAGAGTCCAAAAGACTGTTCTATAATTCTGTGTCTCTTTTGTTGTCTCGCATACAGGGTTATCATTACCATCTTTCTAAATTCCATATATATGTGTTATTATAGGAGGATGTCAAGGCTGTATATTATCACCCTGCTTATTTAACTTCTATGCAGAGTACATCATGAGAAATGCTGGGCTGGAAGAAGCATAAGCTGGAATCAAGATTGCCAGGAGAAATATCAATAACCTCAGATATGCAGGTGACACCACCCTTATGACAGAAAGTAAAGAGGAACTAAAAAGCCTCTTGATGAAAGTGAAAGAGGAGAGTGAAAAAGTTGGCTTTAAGCTCAACATTCAGAAAACAAAGATCATGGCATCTGGTCCCATCACTTTATGGGAAATAGATGGGGAAACAGTGGAAACAGTATCAGACTTTATTTCTTGCTCCAAAATCACTGCAGATGGTGATTGCAGCCATGAAACTAAAAGACGCTTACTCCTTGGAAGAAAAGTTATGATCAACCTAGATAGCATATTCAAAAGCAGAGACATTACTTTGCCAACAAATGTCCATCTAGTCAAGGCTATGCTTTTTCCTGTGGTCATGTATGGATGTGAGATTTGGACTGTGAAGAAGGCTAAGTGCCGAAGAATTGATGCTTTTGAAGTGTGGTGTTGGAGAAGACTCTTGAGAGTCCCTTGGACTGCAAGGAGATCCAACCACTCAATTCTAAAGGAAATTAGCCCTGGGTGTTCATTGGAAGGACTGATGCTGAAGCTGAAGCTCCAATACTTTGGCCATCTGATACGAAGAGTTGACTCACTGGAAAAGACTGATGCTGGGAGGGATTGGGGGCAGGAGGAGAAGGGGACAACAAAGGATGAGATGGCTGGATGGCATCACTGACTTGATGGACATGAATTTGAGTAAACTTCAGGGGTTGGTGATGGACAGGGAGGCCTGGCGTGCTGCAGTTCATGGGGTCACAGAGAGTTTAACATGACTGAGCAACTGAACTGATACTGTATTGGTGTTTTTCTTTCTGGCTTACTTCACTCTGTATGATAGGCTCCAGTTTCATCCACCTCATTAGAACTCATTCAAATGTATTCTTTTTAATGGCTGTATATGTACCACAGCTTTCTTATCCATTCATCTGCTGATGGACATCTAGGTTGCTTCCATGTCCTGCCCATTATACACAGTGCTGCGATGAACATTGGGGTACATGTGTCTCTTTCAATTCTGGTTTCCTCAGTGTTTATGCCAAGCAGTGGGAGTGCTAGGTCATATGGCAGTACTATTTCCGGTTTTTTAAAGAATCTCCACACTGTTCTCCATAGTGGCTGTACTAGTTTGCATTCCCACCAACAGTGTAAGAGGGTTCTCTTTCCTCCACACCCTCTCCAGCATTTATTGCTTGTAGACTTTTGGATAGCAGCCATTCTGATTGGCATGAAATGGTACCTCATTGTGGTTTTGATTTGCATTTCTCTGATAATGAGTGACGTCGAGCATCTTTTCATGTGTTTGTTAGCCATCCGTATGTCTTCTTTGGAGAAATGTCTGTTTAGTTCTTTGGCCCAGTTTTTGATTGGGTTGTTTATTTTTCTGGAATTGAGCTTCAGGAGTTGCTTGTATATTTTTGATATTAGTTGTTTGTCAGTTGCTTCATTTGCTATTATTTTCTCCCATTCAGAAGGCTGTCTTTTCACCTTGCTTATAGTTTCCTTTGTTGTGCAGAAGCTTTTAATTTTAATTAGGTCCCATTTGTTTATTTTTGCTTTTATTTCCAGTATTCTGGGAGGTGGGTCATAGAGGATCCTGCTGTGATTTATGTTGGAGAATGTTTTCCCTATGTTCTCCTCTAGGAGTTTTATAGTTTCCGGTCTTACGTTTAGATCTTTAATCCATTTTGAGTTTATCTTTGTGCATGGTGTTAGAAAGTGTTCTAGTTTCATTCTTTTACAAGTGGTTGACCAGTTTTCAAACAACATTTGTTAAAAAGATTGTCTTTTCTCCATTGTATATTCTTGCCTCCTTTGTCAAAGATAAGGTGTCCATAGGTACGTGGATTTACCTCTGGGCTATTTTGTTCCATTGATCTATATTTCTGTCTTTGTGCCAGTACCATACTGTCTTGGTGACTGTGCTTTGTAGTAGAGCCTGAAGTCAGGCAGGTTGATTCCTCCATTTCCATTCTTCTTTCTCAAGATTGCTTTGGCTATTTGAGGTTTTTTATATTTCCATACAAATTATGAAATTATTTATTCTAGCTCTGTGAAAAATGCCATTGGTAGGTTGATAGGGATTGCATTGAATCTATAGATTGCTTTTGGTAGTATACTCATCTTCGCTATATTGATTCTTTTGACCAATGAACACGGTATATTTCTCCATCTATTAGTGTCCTCTTTGATTTCTTTTACCAGTGTTTTATAGTTTTCTATATATAGATCTTTAGTTTCTTTAGGTAGATATATTCCTAAGTATTTTATTCTTTTTGCTGCAATAGTGAATTGAATTGTTTCCTTAATTTCTCTTTCTGTTTTCTCATTGTTAGTGTATAGGAATGCAAGGGATTTCTCTGTGTTAATTTTATATCCTGCAATGTTACTATATTCATTGATTAGCTCTAGTAATTTTCTGGTGGAGTCTTTAGGGTTTTCTATGTAGGGGATCATGTCATCTGCAAACAGTGAGAGTTTTACTTCTTCTTTTGCAATCTGGAATCCTTTTATTTCTTTTTCTGCTCTGATTGCTGTGGCCCAAACTTCTAAAACTATGTTGAATACTAGTGGTGGGAGTGGGCACCCTTGTCTTGTTCCTGACTTTAGGGGAAATGTTTTCAATTTTTCACCATTGAGGAAAATGTTTGCTGTGGGTTTGTCATATATAGCTTTTATTATGTTGAGGTATGTTCCTTCTATTCCTGCTTTCTGGAGAGCAAATGGATGTTGAATTTTGTCAAAGGCTTTCTCGTCATCTATTGAGATAATCATATGGTTTTTATTATTCAGTTTGTTAATGTGATGTATTATATTGATTGATTTGTGGATATTGACTAATCCTTGCATCCCTAGGATAAAGCCCACTTGGTCATGATGTATGATCTTTATGATCTTTTTTTTTTTTTTTTACTTTATTTTACTTTACAATACTGTATTGGTTTTGCCATACATTGACACAAATCCGCCACAGGTGTATATGAGTTCCCAATCCTGAACCCCCCCTCCCAGATCCCTTCCCATATCATCTCTCTGAATCATCCCCGTGCACCAGCCCCAAGCATCCTGTATCCTGCATCGAACATAGACTGGCAATTCGTTTCTTACATGATAGTATACATGTTTCAATGCCATTCTCCCACATCATCCCACCCTCTTCCTCTCCCTCAGAGTCCAAAAGTCCGTTCTATACATCTGTGTCTCTTTTGCTGTCTTGCATACAGGGTTATCATTACCATCTTTCTAAATTCCATATATATGTGTTAGTATACTATATTGGTGTTTTTCTTTCTGGCTTACTTCACTCTGTATAATTTTTAATGTGTTGTTAGCTTCTGTTTGCTAGAATTTTGTTAAGGATTTTTGCATCTATGTTCATCAGTGATATTGGCCTGTAGTTTTCTTTTCTGGTGGCATCTTTGTCAGGTTTTGGTATTAGGGTGATGGTGGCCTCATAGAATGAGTTGGGAAGTTTACCTTCCTCTGCAATTTTCTGGAAGAGTTTGAGTAGGATAGGTGTTAGCACTTCTCTAAATTTTTAGAATTCAGCTGTGAAGTCGTCTGGTCCTGGGCTTTTGTTTGCTGGAAGATTTTTGATTACAGTTTCTATTTCTGTGCTTGTGATGGGTCTGTTAAGATTTTCTATTTCTTCCTGGTTCAGTTTTGGAAAGATATACTTTTCTAAGAATTTGTCCATTTCTTCCAAGTTGTCCATTTTATTGGCATATAGTTGCTGATAGTAGTCTCTTATGACCCTTTGTATTTCTGTGTTGTCTGTTGTGATCTCTCCATATTCATTTCTAATTTTATTGATTTGATTTTTCTCCCTTTGTTTCTTGATGAGTCTGGTTACTGGTTTGTTAATTTTATTTATCGTCTCAAGGAACCAGCTTTGTTGATTTTTGCTATGGTCTCTTTTGTTTCTTCTGCATTTATTTCTGCCCTAATTTTTAAGATTTCTTTCCTTCTACTAACCCTGGGGTTCCTCATTTCTTTCTTTTCTAGTTGCCTTAGGTGTAGAATTAGGTTATTTATTTGACATTTTTTCTTGTTTCTTGAGGTATGTCTGTATTGCTATGAACCTTCCCCTTAGCACTGCTTTTAGAGTCCCATAGGTTTTGGGTTGTTGTATTTTCATTTTCATTCATTTCTATGCATATTTTGATTTCTTTTTTGATTTCTTCTGTGATTTGTTGGTTATTCAGCAACCTATTGTTCAGCCTCCATATGTTGGAATTTTTAATAGTTTTTCTCCTGTAATTGAGATCTAATCTTACTGCATTGTGGTCAGAAAAGATGCTTGGAATGATTTCAGTTTTTTTTTTTTTTTTTAATTTACCAAGGCTAGATTTATGGCCCAGGATGTGATCTATCCTGGAGAGGATTTCATGTGCACTTGAGAAAAAGGTGAAATTCATTGTTTTGGGGTAAAATGTCCTATAAATATCAATTAGGTCTAACTGGTCTATTTTATCATTTAAAGTTTGTTTCCTCATTAATTTTCTGTTTAGTTGATCTATCCATAGGTGTGAGTGGGGTATTAAAGTCTCCCACTATTATTGTGTTATTGTTAATTTTCCCTTTCATACTTGTTAGCATTTGTCTTACATATTGCAGTGCTCCTATGTTGGGTGCATGTATATTTATAATTGTTATATCTTCTTGGATTGATCCTTTGATCATTATGTAGTGTCCTTCTTTGTCTCTTTTCACAGCCTTTGTTTTAAGGCTGTTTTATCTGATATGAGTATTGCTACTCCTGCTTTCTTTTGGTCTCTAGTTGCATGAAATTTCTTTTTCCAGGCCTTCACTTTCAGTCTGTATGTGTCCCTTGTTTCAAGGTGGGTCTCTTTTAGACAACATATATAGGGGTCTTGTTTTTGTATCCATTCAGCCAGTCTTTGTCTTTTGGTTGGGGCATTCAACCCATTTACATTTAAGGTAATTATTGATAAGTATTATCCCATTGCCATTTACTTTGTTGTTTTGGTTTTGAGCTTATACACCCTTTTTGTGCTTCTTGTCTAGAGAAGATCCTTTAGCATTTGTTGGAGAGCTGGTTTGGTGGTGCTGAATTCTCTCAGCTTTTACTTGTCTGTAAAGCTTTTGATTTCTCCTTCATATTTGAATGAAATCCTTGCTGGGTACAGTAATCTGGGCTGTAGGTTATTGTCTTTCATCACTTTAAGTATGTCCTGCCATTCCCTCCTGGCCTGAAGTGTTTCTATTGAAAGATCAGCTGTTATCCTTATGGGAATCCCCTTGTGTGTTATTTATTGTTTTTCCCTTGGTGCTTTTAATGTTTGTTCCTTGTGTTTGATCTTTGTTAATTTGATTAATATGTGTCTTGGGGTGTTTCACCTTGGGTTTATCCTATTTGAGACTCTCTGGGTTTCTTGGACTTGGGTGATTATTTCCTTCCCCATTTTAGGGAAGTTTTCAACTCTTATCTCCTCAAGAATTTTCTCATGGTCTTTCTTTTTGTCTTCTTCTTCAGGGACCTCTATGATTTGAATGTTGGGGCATTTAACATTGTCCCAGAGTTCGCTGACATTGTCCTCATTTCTGTTAATTCTTTTTTCCTCACTGTTTCATTTATTTCTACCATTCTGTCTTCTACCTCACGTATCCTATCTTCTGCCTCCATTATTCTATTGTTTGTTCTCTCCAGAGTGTTTTGATCTCATTTATTGCATCATTCATTATATATTGACTCTTTTTTATTTCTTCTAGGTCCTTGTTAAAACTTTCTTGCATTTTCTCAGTCCTTGTCTCCAGACTATTTATCTGTAACTCCATTTTGTTTTCAAGATTTTGGATCATTTTCACTATCATTACTTGGAATTCTTTATCAGGTAGATTCCCTATCTCTTCCTCTTTTGTTTGGTTTGGTGGGCATTTATCCTGTTCCTTTACTTGCTGGGTATTTCTCTGCCTTTTCATCTTGTTTATATTGCTGTGTTTGGGGTGGCCTTTCTGTATTCTGGCAGTTTGTGGTTCCTCTTTATTGTGGAGTTTCCTTGTTGTGGGTGGGGTTGGATGGGTGTCTTGTCAAGGTTTTCTGGTTAGGGAAGCTTGTGTCGGTGTTCTGGTGGGTGGAGCTGGATTTCTTCTCTCTAGAGTGCAATGAAGTGTCCAGTAATGAGTTATAAGATGTCAATGGGTTTGGTGTGACTTTGGGCAGCCTGTATAATTGAAGCTCAGTGCTATGTTCCTGTGTTGCTGGAGAATTTGCATTGTATGTCTTGCTCTGGAACTTGTTGGCCCTTGGGTGGTGCTTGGTCTCAGTGGAGGTACGGAGGCATTGGTGAGCTTCTATCAAATAATGTTTACTGGAGTCAGGAGTTCTCTGGTGTTCTCAGAATTTAGACTTAAGCCTCCTGCCTTTGGTTTTCAGTCTTATTCTTACAGTAGCCTCAAGACTTCTCCATCTATACAGCACTGATGATAAAACATCTAGGTTAAAGATTAAAAGTTTCTCCACAGTGAGGGACACACAGAGAGGTTCACCAAGTTACATGGAGGAGGCAGATAGAGGTGACCAGGAGGAGAAGAGGGGGAATCAAAAGGGGAGAGAACAAGCTAGCCAGTAATCACTTCCTTATGTGCTCTCCACAGTCTGGACTGTTCAGAAATGTTCACGGAGTTACACAGAGAAGAGAAGAGGGAGAAAGGAGACAGAAGTGACAAGGAGGATAAAGGGGGGAATCAAAAGGAGAAAGACAGATCCAACCAGTAATCAGTTCCCTAAGTGTTCTCCACAACTCGGAACACACAAACAGATTCACAGAGTTGGGTAGAGAAGAGAAGGGGGAGGGAGGAGATAGAGGCGACCTAGTGGAGAAAAAGGAGAGTCCAAAGGGGGAGAGAGCAGTCAAGCTAGTAATCTCGCTCCCAAGTAAAAATGGGTACTGAAGATTGGGTTCTTAAAGGTACAAAATTGATAACAAATACCAAAAAGCAAAGATTAAAAATCTAGAGTAGAGGTTGGATTCTCAAAAATACAATATTAAAAAAAAAGTCATAGAAATTATATATATATATATATGAAGTTTGCTTTAAAAAATAGGGTCCTTTTTTTGGCAAGGTGATAGTAGGTTATAAAAATGAAAATTAAAGGAGTAATAGAGGACTTAAAAGTAAAAAAAATTTTTTTAAATTTAAAAATGATGATAGTAAAAATATATCTAGGATTTTCTCTGGTGTTGTGGACAGTGTGGGGTCAGTTAAATTTCAGATAGTTCCTTGATCCAGCTTATACTTCTCAAGATCTATAGGCCCCTTCCTTTGTAGTCAGTTCTAATTGCAGGGTTTTAATCTGTTGCACCTGTCATTTCCAAGGTGATTCCCTCTGTTTGTTTTAGCTTGTTCGCTGGTCTCTTCAGTGTCTAATTTCCACCCTGACACAAGGGCGCGGTGGTGGACACTTTTTAAGGGTCACTTGTTCAGTCATGCTGTGGGGAGGGAAGAACCCTGCAAACAAATAACACTGGCGTGTAGGGGGAGTGTTCGCAGTGTCTCAGCCACACTGGGTTTGCCCCCATTCACGGTGTGTGTACTTTCCCAGTCTACACTGCTCAGGCTCTAGGTTGCTCTGCCAGGAACTGTCTGAGGTGGGCCCTGGGTTGAGTGCACTTCCCAGGTCTAAGCTGCTCAGGTTCAGTTACTCGGGGACTCCACAAAGGCATAGACTCGGCTGGACCTGCGTTTTGTACCCTTTCCATGTTCGAGCAGCTCAGGTGACCAGGTGCTTGGCAAGCACGGTTGCTGCGACTTATCGCCTCCCCTGTCCCTGCCGCTCGGTTTTCTGGGTGTACAACCTGCGCACCTTCTCAGGTGTGCTGTGTGTCTCTTCTGGGGAGCTGATCTCTGGCTGCGACCTGCCTGGTGGATGTCGACCATCCAGAATCCCAAGAAGTCTTGGTTAGCAATGAAGCCTGCTTGCAGTTTGGTAGATGATGCCTCTCTGGGGCCGTGATTGCCCCTTTCCAGCTCTTGCTGCCCTTGTCTGCTTGTCTCTGGGGGAGGATGGGCCAGTCCACAGCTGGCTAGCTCTGCTCAGTCCTTTGTTCTGTGAGTGGGCCTGGCAGTGTTTTAGGTTAGGGCTTTTCACAGGATAGCTGTGCCACAGTCTGGTTTGCTATCTCAAGTTAGTTTCCTCAGATTGCCCTCGGCGCATTGAGGCCTAGTCCTTACTCTAAGCAATGCAGCCTGTGCCTCCCTGCCCAGCCCCCGCTTGCTAGTGGCAAATGCAGGCATCTGTGCTGCTTCTCTGCTGGGAGTTACCATTTGGCACGTAATCTGTGAGTTTTAATTATTTATTTATTTTTCCTCCCGGTTATGTTGCCCTCTGAGGTTCCAAGGCTTGCCACAGACTCGCCAGTGAGAGTGTTTCCTGGTGTTTGAAAACTCTGTTTTTTAAGACTCACTTCCTGGGATGGATGTCCACCCCTACCTCTTTTGTCTCTCTTTTTATCTTTTATATTTTTTTCCTACCTCTTTTCGAAGACAATGGGCTGCTTTTCTGGGCACGTTATGTCCTCTGCCAGCATTCAGAAGTTGTTTTGTGGAATTTACTCAGCGTTCAAATGTTCTTTTGATGAATTTGTGGGGGAGAAAGTGGTCTGCCCATCCTACTTCTCTGCCGTCTTAGGACTGCCCACCCCCCATCTTCTTTATTCATCTATTGATGGATATTTAGATTGTTTCTGTGTCCTGACTGTTGTAAATCAGTTCAGTTCAGTTGCTCAGTCATGTCCGACTCTTTGCGACCCCATGAATCGCAGCACGCCAGGTCTCCCTGTTCATCACCATCTCCCGGAGTTCACTCAGACTCAAGTCCATCAAGTCGGTGATGCCATCCAGCCATCTCATCCTCGGTCGTCCCCTTCTCCTCCTGCCCCCAATCTCTCCCAGCATCAGAGCCTTTTCCAGTGAGTCAACTTTTCCCATGAGGTGGCCAAAGTACTGGAGTTTCAGCTTCAGCATCATTCCTTCCAAAGAAATCCCAGGGCTCATCTCCTTCAGAATGGACTGGTTGGATCTTCTTGCAGTCCAAGGGACTCTCAAGAGTCTTCTCCAACACCACACTTCAAAAGCATCAATTCTTTGGCACTCAGCCTTCTTCACAGTCCAACTCTCACATCCATACATGACCACAGGAAAAACCATAGCCTTGACTAGATGGACCTTTGTTGGCAAAGTCATGTCTCTGCTTTTTAATATGCTATCTAGGTTGGTCATAACTTTTCTTCCAAGGAGTAAGCGTCTTTTAATTTCATGGCTGCAGTCACCATCTGCAGTGATTTTGGAGCCCCCCAAAATAAAGTCTGACACTGTTTCCACTGTTTCCCCATCTTTTTCCCATGAAGTGATGGGACCGGATGCCATGATCTTCATTTTCTGAATGTTGAGCTTTAAGCCAACTTAGTGCTGCCATAAACATTGAGGTGTATGCATCTTTTCGAATTAGTGTTCTCTGGATATATGCCCTGGAGTGGAATTGGAGGATCATATGACAACTCTATTTTTAGCTTTTTAAGAGGCCTTCATAATGTTTTCCATAGTGGCTTCACCAGTCTACTTTCCCACCAGTAACAGTGTCAGAAGGTTCCCTTTTCTCTGCACACTCTCTAGCATTTGTTATTTGTAGATCTTTGAATGATGGCCATTCTGACTTGTGTAAGGTGATACCTGCTTGTAATCTTGATTTGCATTTCTCTAATAATTTGTTAATGTTCAGTTTCTCAGTTGTGTCCAACTCTTTGCAACCCACTGGACTACAGCACGCCAGGCCTCCTTGTCCTTCACCATCTCCTGGAGCTTGCTCAACTTATGTCCATTGAGTCAGTGATGCCATCCAAACATCTTGTCCTCTGTCGTCCCCTTCTGCTCATGCCTTCAGTCTTTCCCAGCATCAGAGTCTTTTCCAATGAGTCAACTCTTTGCATGAGGTGGCCAAAGTACTGGAGTTTCAGCTTCAGCATCAGTTCTTCCAATGAATATTTAAGATTGATGTTCTTTAGGATTGACTAGTTTGATCTCCTTGCAGTCTAAGGGACTCTCAAGAGTCTTCTCCAACACCACAGTTCAAAAGCACCAGTTCTTTGGTGGTCAGCCTTCTTTATGGTCCAACTCTCACATCCATACATGACTACTGGAAAAACCATAGCCTTGACTAGATGGACCTTTGTTGGCAAAGTAATGCCTCTGCTTTTAAGTATGCTGTCTAGGTTGGTCATTACTTTAGTTCATGGATGCCTAAAATGTCTATGTTCACTCTGCCATCTCCTGTTTGACCACTCCCAACTTACCTTGATTCATGGACCTAACATTCTAAGTTCTTATACAATATTGTTCTTTACATGATCAGACTTTACTTCCATCACCAGACACATCCACAGCTCTTCATTGTTTTTGCTTTGAGTCAGCCTCTTCATTACTTTTGGAATTAATAATGACCATTTTTTCATGTGCCCATTGACCATCTGGATTTTTTTTGTTTGTTTGTTTTGGAGAAATGACTATTCAGGTCAGGTCTTCTGCCCATTTTCAATTAGACTATTGGTGGTTTTTTTTCCCCTTTGTTAATGAGTTGTATGAGTTTTTTGTATACTTTGGAAACTAAGCTCTTGTTAGTTACATCATTTTTGAATATTTTCTCCCAGTCCATAGGTTGTCATTTCATTTTGTTTGTGATTTCTTTAAGCCATTTTGAATTCATTTTTGTGTATGGTGTGAGGATGTGTCCTAACATCATTGATTTACATTTTGCTGTTCAGCTTTCCTAACACCACTTGTTGAAGAAACTGTCTTTTCTCCATTGTATATTCTTACCTCCTTTGTCAAATATTAATTTATTGTAGGTGTGCAGGTTTATTGCTGGGCCTTCTATGCTACTCCATTGGTCCATATGTCATTTTTGTGCCAGTGCTAAACTGTTTCTATTACTGTGGCTTTGTGTTATTGTCTGAAATCTGAAGGATTAAGCCTCTAGCTTTTTCTTTTTCCTAAGGATTGCTTTGGCAAGTCTGGGTCTTTAGTGGTTCCATATACATTTTAGGATTACTTGCTCTATTTCTGTGAAAAGTGTCATGGGCAATTTAATAGAGATCACGTTAAATGTGTTGATTACTTTGGGTACCATGGCCACTTTAACAATATTAATTCTTTCAATCCAGGAACATGGATATCTTTCCATTTCTTTGAATCATTTTCAGTTTCCTTTATCAACATTGAATAGTTCTCAGTGTATAAGTCTTTCACTTCCTTGACCAGCTTTATTCCTAAGTATTTTTTTGGATACAATTTTAAAAGGGATTGTTTTTAGTTTCCCTTTCCAATGTTTCATTGTTAGTGTAAAGAAATGCAAGAGATTTCTGTGTGTTAATCCTGTGTCTTGCTGTGTTGCTGAATTCATTTATCAGTTCTATTAGCTTTTGTATGGAGTCTTTAAGGTTTTCTATATAGAGTATCATATCATCTGCATACAGTGACAATTTTACTCTTCCCTTCCAATTTATCTTTTAAAATTTTTACTGAAGTATAATAAATTTACAATGTATTAATTTCTGCTATAGAGTAAAGTGACTCAATTGTTCATATGTATGCATTTTTAAAAATTCTTTTCCATCATGGTTTATCCCAGGATACTGAATATAGTTCCCTGTGCTGTACAGTAGGACATTGTTGTTTATCCATTCTATATACAGTAGTTTGCATTTACTAACCCCAAATTTCCAGTCCATTTTTCTGCAACCCTCACTCCCCCTTAGCAACCACAATTCTGTTCTGTATGTCTGTGAGTTCTGTATGTCGTGAAGATCTTTTTTGTACAGTTCTTCCGTGTATTCTTGCCACCTCTTCTTAATATCTTCTGCTTCTATTAGGTCCATACCATTTCTGTCCTTTATCGAGCCCATCCTTGCATGAAATGTTCCCTTGGTATCTCTAATTCTCTTGAAGAGATCACTAGTCTTTCCCATTCTGTTCTTTTCTTCTAGTTCTTTGCATTGATCACTGAAGAAGGCTTTCTTATCTCTTCTTAGTTCATGGGGTTGCAAAGAGTCGGACACGACTGAGCGACTGAACTGAACTGACTGTGAGTCTGCTTCTGTTTCATAGATAAGTTCATTTGTGTCATATTTTAGATTTCACATAAGTGATACCATATGATATTTGTCTATCTCTTCCTTCCTTACTTCACTTGTTATGATCATCTCAAGGTCCATCCGTGTAGATAAAAATGGTATTTCATTCTTTTTTATGGTTGAGTAATTTTCCATTATATGTATTTGTGCTGTATTGTGCTTAGTCACTCAGTCGTGTCCTACTGTTTGTGACCCATGAACTGTAGCCCAACAGGCTCCCCTGTCCTTTGGGGATTCTCCAGACAAGAGTACTGGAGTGGGTTGCCATGCCCTCCTCCAGGGGATCTTCCTGACCCAGGAATCAAACTGGGGTCTCCTGAATTGCAGGTAGATTCTTTGCCAGTTGAGCTACCAGGGAATCCCTTTGTGTATGTGTATGTGTATGTATATGTATATGTATATATATATATCACATCTTATTTATCCATTCCTCTCTCAAGAGATACTTAGATTATTTCTATGTCTTGGGCATATATTGTCAATAGTGATACTATGATCATAGGGATGCATGTATCTTTTTGAATTAGAATTTTGTCCAGATATATGCCTGGGAGTGGGATTATTGGGTCATGTGGCAACACTACTGTTCGTTTTTTAAGCAGTCTGCATACTGTTCTGGAGAAGGCAATGGCACCTCACTCCAGTACTCTTGCCTGGAAAATCCCATGGAAGGAGGAGACTGGTGGGCTGCAGTCCATGGGGTCACTGAGAGTCGGACACAACTGAGCAACTTCACTTTCACTTTCATGCATTGGAGAAGGAAATGGCAACTCACTCCAGTGTTCTTGCCTGGAGAATCCCAGGGACGGGGGAGCCTGGTGGGCTGCCATCTATGGGGTCGCACAGAATCAGACACAACTGAAGTGACTTAGCAGCAGCAGCAGCATACTGTTCTCCATAGTGACTAGACCATTTACATTCCTGTTAAGTGTAAGAGGGTTTGATGGCCATTCTGCCTGATGTGAGGTGATACTTTATTGTAAATTTGATTTGCATTCTCTAATAATTAACAATGTTGAGCATCTTTTCATGTGCTTATTGGCCATTTATATGTCTTAGCCTGTTTTTTTTTTTTGGAAGGTATATATTTTTATTTTAACCATTGTGTTACCAGTAGTAACATTTTTTAAAAATCTGATAATGGCAATCCTTCACTAAACTTCATTGTGATAAAATTAGTATCAAATTAATCCATTTTGGATTGCTTAAAAAATTCTCAAACTTTTTCAGCAGTCATACCTAGTGTTGTCAAATATCATAAGCCTTCTTAGGCCATAACCAGTTTTGCACTTCAAATATTTTCAATAAGAAATATGTAGGGAAACAAAGTACTTTTTGTTATTGCAATTTTTTTATTCTACTTCCATATAATATGTACCACATAAAATTGTGGTAGTTGTAATCTGTAGAAATTGCCGTAATGTGTGTGACATTTAATTTCTGTTCATGAGCAGCCAGTTAGCACAAGGATCCTTTATTTTATTTTTGTGTAATGAGCAATTTGAAGATTCCTTTTTATCTTTATCAAAATAATTGAATTTATACTTCTACTAAAATAGAAAGATGGATACAAAAACTAAACCAGAGATGAATGGATACAATTCTATCTTTATACAATGAAAGCCATATGGCTTTTTCAGCAAAGGTGAGCAAAAGCATACTTTTAGAGTTTCACATAGGAAAACCACGTTGGATCAGGTAGACCTGTCTGATTTTATTTATTTTCTCTGTCCTTTTTTCCCCTTAATTTTTATTTTATATTGGAGCTGCTGCTGCTGCTGCTAAGTCGCTTCAGTTGTGTCCGACTCTGTGCAACTCCATAGACAGGGGCCCACCAGGCTCCCCCATCCCTGGGATTCTCCAGGCAAGAACACTGGAGTGGGTTCCCATGTCCTTCCTCATGTTATATTGGAATATAGTTGATTAACCATGTTGTGTTTTAGGTGTACAGCAAAGTGATTCAGTTATACATATGTAAGTATCTATTCTTTTTCAAAATCTTTTCCCATCTAGGTTATTACAGAATATTGAGTAGAGCTCCCTATGCTATACAGTAGGTCCTCAGTGGTTGGAGAAGGAAATGGCAATCCACTCCAGTATTCTTGCCTGGAGAATCCCATGGACAGAAAAGCCTAGTAGGTTACAGTCCACGGGGTCACAAAGAGTCGGACATGACTGAGTGACTTCACCTCACCTCACCTCACCTCAGTGGTTATCTATTTTACATATGTTAGGTTGAAGAGAAATGGTGATAGTGGGCACCCTTGTGTTGTTCCAGATTTCAGCAGAAAGACTTTTAGCTTTTCATGGTTGAGTATTATATTGGCTNGACTGAGTGACTTCACCTCACCTCACCTCACCTCAGTGGTTATCTATTTTACATATGTTAGGTTGAAGAGAAATGGTGATAGTGGGCACCCTTGTGTTGTTCCAGATTTCAGCAGAAAGACTTTTAGCTTTTCATGGTTGAGTATTATATTGGCTGTGGGCTTGTTATAAATGGTTTTTATTATGTTGAGATGTGCTTCCTTTATACCCACTTTGGTAGCAGTTTTTATCATGAATCAATGTTGAATTTTGTCAAATGCTTTTTCTGCATCTATTGAGACAATCGTATGTCTTTTGTCGTTTCTTTTGTTGATGTGGTGTGTATCATGTTGATTTTGCATATGTTGAGCCATCCTTGTGAGCTTGGAATGAATCCCATTTGGTTATAGTATATAATCTTTTTTATGTGTTGGATTTGGTTTGCTACTGTTTGAGAATTTTTGTGTCTATATCCATCAAAGATACTGGCCTTTAATTTCAGTTTTTGGTATCTTTGTCTGGTTTTGGAATCAAGGTGTTGGTGGCTTCATATAATGTGTTTGGAAGTGTTCCCACTCCTTCAATATTTTGAGTTTGAGACTGATGGGCAAAAGTTCTTCTTTGTATGTTTAGTAGAATTTGCCCCTGAAGACATCTAGATTTGGATTTTTCTTTGTAGAGGGTTTGTATTCTCTTGTTTATTTTTGCTTTATTTTTTAAAATTACAGATTGTAAGAATCCACCTGGAATGTGGGGGACCTGGGTTCCATCCGAGGTTGGGAAGATCCCCCAGAGAAGGGAAAGGCTACCCACTCCATTATTCTGGCCTGGAGAATTCCATGGACTTTATAGTCCATGGAGTCACAAAGAGTCAGACATGATTGAGTGACTTTCACTTTTCACACATTTTACTTCTAGTGATCAGCCTGTTCAAATATTTTCTTGATTCAGCTATGGTGGGCTGTATGTTTCTAGAAAGTTGTCCATTTCATCTAGGTTGTAGAATTTGCTGGTATATAATTGTTCATCAGTTCAGTTCAGTCGCTCAGTCGTGTCCGACTCTGCGACCCCATGAATCACGCCACACCAGGCCTCCCTGTCCATCACCAACTCCCGGAGTTCACTCAGACTCACGTCCAAGGAGTCAGTGATGCCATCCAGCCATCTCA
>SJYT01049511.1:4145-34749 GCA_006410635.1 Cephalophus harveyi
CTGTTTATAGTGTTTTAGAAACTCTGTAGATTAAACAAACATTTGTTGGCTCATCTAACCTCCAGGTACAATGTGTTCCCAGGGGAAAGAATGCTGGGATGCTCATATTTATTCTCAGCACTAAAATGTTAGTTCTGCCTTCAAATTCTGAAGGATCCAATGTATTCTTCTCAGATTGGCACAGTTTCTTCTGGACTCCGTGGGAGTCATATGTCCATGGGAAAAAATTTGGCTACCTTTGAATAGAAGATGTTGGAGCAACAGTAATAAATTTCAGAGTGAATACAATTTGCATATGCAATAGCTTATTCCCAAAATTTGGAGTTTCCTGAGTGACTGAGAGGTTCCAAAAGTAGAGTCTGCCCCTCCATCATTTCCCCTTAGTACCAAGCTGTTGCCAAGCTCTGACCTGTTAAATGTCAGAGTCATAGGACTCCCAGAGAGTTCTAGAAGCAGCTCTGTTCAGTTTGCTGGTATCATTTCATGATATTAATAGCTTGTGATTCCTGATGTGGGGGGCATGTTGAGCATGTGCACTTGGCTAATAGTTTCATGAAGAACACTTTTAATTTTCCTTTCTCCCAAGTGTGAATTTTTCAGCAATGATGTGGCATGAGTGGGTTCAGTTTAATAAAAGTTTTCCAGGACCTTTCTTGCTGAGGAGTGAATCACTGGGTTTTCTGATTAATTATGAGAAACTGTGAAGATTAACTGACATAAGTATCTGTCAAGATTTCAGCACTTTATCTGGGACACAGTACTACTACTAATTGTAATGACTATTATTATTTTCATTTAATAAACATTATTGAACTTAACTGATTTGTATTAGTATTTCTCCTTTGAAAATGGATATTGGGAGGTAGGGACAGAGAGTGGTTTTGAATTTCTGCTTGAGGCCAACACACAGCAGGCCAGTTTTGCCTTTGTCTCGGGCCTCTCTGAATGTCTTGTAGACTCTGTTGTAGTCTGTGTGGTGAGCACCCTCATTATTAGAGTCTCCAAACTCTTTCTGCCTTTGCCCCATTAGAATGAGCCATTTTGTCTTGCATCCTGTACACTGTGCATAAACATGAGTAATACTTGCAGTTGATGATATTAATATTTGTTGAGAATGTGCCAAATACTATGTATATGTCTTATATTCTGCAGTTTTTGTATAACCATCTGAAGTAGACACCCTCATGTTCACCTTTTTACACGTTACTACAATTGGTCCACCCATTAGATCTCAAAATTTTTTTCACTTGGAACCCAGTTTATGGATCTTATATTCCCAGGACTTACATAGCATGAGGAGTAGAATAATTTCTCCATAATGGTGGATCTATGATACTCTCAAGGCTATGGTTTTTCCAGTGGTCATGTATGGATGTGAGAGTTGGACTGTGAAGAAAGCTGAGTGCAGAATTGATGCTTTTGAACTGTGGTGTTGGAGAAGACTCTTGCGAGTCCCTTGGACTGCAAGGAGATCCAACCAGTCCATCCTAAAAGAGACCAGTCCTGGGTATTCATTGGAAGGACTGATGCTGAGGCTGAAACTCCAGTACTTGGGCCACCTCATGTGAAGAATTGACTCATTGGAAAAGACTGATGCTGGGAGGGATTGGGAGCAGGAGGAGAAGGGGACGACAGAGGATGAGATGGCTGGATGGCATCACTGACTCAATGCACATGAGTTTGGGTGAACTCTGGGAATTGGTGATGGACAGGGAGGCCTGGTATGCTGTGATTCATGGGGTCACAAAGAGTTGGACACGACTCAGTGACTGAACTGAACTGAACTGATGATAGTCTCTCTCCCAAAGTGTCTCATTCCTGTTTCCTGGAGATGTTGCATTTCTCTTAGCCCTTCCCTGCCTGCTCCATGCCTTCTGGCAGTTGCTCTGAGTCCTCACCCTCCTAAGTGGTTCCTCTTCTGCTAGAAATCTTGCCTTAGCCCAGCAGAGCCCCCATAGATGGCTCAAAGCCTCATGGGCTACAGACCATGTGAGCAAGAAGTGGTAACAACTCTAGGGTAGATGTATTAATATGACCAACTTTAAGCTTTGAGTGGGCTTTGCTGCCATGCTTTTGCACAGCCCTTTCATCTACCTCAAAGAGCTTTTCTTCCTTCAGATGTCAGCACTGGGTGTCCCCCCCTTTCCATCTCCATTACCCACACCCATGCTTCCTCCACCCTATCCATGCCATTGTCACAGCACTGACTGCTTTCTTCTGGATCTGATGTTCTTCTTGTTTGTACCATTCCTGTGAGCATCTCAGGGGCAAGAACCCTGTTCCTTGTGTTCTGCAACTCTGAACCCCAGTAAAGCAAGATGCCTGGTACATAACAAGTGTTCCAAAAATACCCTTTAAATCAACAGAAACAAGGTTCTCATGTTGGTAGGTCCCAGAGTGCTGTTTATAGTGTTTTAGAAACTCTGTAGATTAAACAAACATTTGTTGGCTCATCTAACCTCCAGGTACAATGTGTTCCCAGGGGAAAGAATGCTGGGATGCTCATATTTATTCTCAGCACTAAAATGTTAGTTCTGCCTTCAAATTCTGAAGGATCCAATGTATTCTTCTCAGATTGGCACAGTTTCTTCTGGACTCCGTGGGAGTCATATGTCCATGGGAAAAAATTTGGCTACCTTTGAATAGAAGATGTTGGAGCAACAGTAATAAATTTCAGAGTGAATACAATTTGCATATGCAATAGCTTATTCCCAAAATTTGGAGTTTCCTGAGTGACTGAGAGGTTCCAAAAGTAGAGTCTGCCCCTCCATCATTTCCCCTTAGTACCAAGCTGTTGCCAAGCTCTGACCTGTTAAATGTCAGAGTCATAGGACTCCCAGAGAGTTCTAGAAGCAGCTCTGTTCAGTTTGCTGGTATCATTTCATGATATTAATAGCTTGTGATTCCTGATGTGGGGGGCATGTTGAGCATGTGCACTTGGCTAATAGTTTCATGAAGAACACTTTTAATTTTCCTTTCTCCCAAGTGTGAATTTTTCAGCAATGATGTGGCATGAGTGGGTTNACAAGCTGGAATCAAGATTGCTGGGAGAAATATCAATAACCCCAGATATGTAGATGGCACCACCCCTATAACAAAGAACAGGAAAACTAAAGACCCTCTTGATGAAAGTGAAAGAGGAGAGTGAAAAAGTTGGCTTAAAACTCAACATTCAGAAAACTAAGATCATGGCATCCAGTCCCATCACTTCATGGAAAATAGATGGGAAAACAGTGGAAACAGTGAGAGACTTTATTTTGGGGGGCTCCAAAATCGATGCAGATGGTGACTGCAGCCATGAAATTAAAAGATGCTTGCTCCTTGAAAGAAAAGTTATGACCAACCTGCTGCTGATGCTGCTAAGTCGCTTCAGTTGTGTCTGACTCTGTGCGACCCCATAGACGGCAGCCCACCAGGCTCCCCCGTCCCTGGGATTCTCCAGGCAAGAACACTGGAGTGGGTTGCCATTTCCTTCTCCAATGCATGAAAGTGAAAAGTGAAAGTGAAGTCACTCAGTCGTGTTGGACTCTTAGAGACCTCATGGACTGCAGCCTACCAGGCTCCTCCGTCCATGGAGTGGGTTGCCATTGCCTTCTCTGATGACCAACCTAGACAGCATATTAAAAAGCAGAGACATTTCTTTGCTAACAAAATTCTGTCTAGTCAAATCTGTGATTTTTCCAGTAGTCTTGTACAGATGTGAGAGTTGTAGTATAAAGAAAGCTGAGTGCTGACGAGTTGATGCTTTTGAACTGTGGTGTTGGAGAAGACTCTTGAGAGCCCTTTGGACTTCAAGGAGATCTAACCAGTCCATCATAAAGGAAATCAGTCCCGAATATTCATTGGAAGGACTGATGCTGAAGCTGAAACTCCAATACTTTGGCCACCTGATGCGAAGAACTGACTCATTTGAAGAGACCCTGATGCTGGAAAAGATTGAGGGCAGGAAGAGAAGGGGATGACAGAGGATGAGAATGAGATGGTTGGATGGCATCACCGATTCTATGGACGTGAGTTAGAGTAAACTCTGGGAGTTGGTGATGAACAGGGAAGCCTGGCATGCTGCAGTTCATGGGGTCACAAAGAGTCAGACATGACTGAGCAACTGAACTGAACTGATCTCACCTTCAGAGCTACTGTTTTTGTCCAAGCCACCATCACCTCTTGTTGAGATGTTGCAATAACCTCCTAACTGATTTCCCTACTTATGTCTTTGCTTTCACTTTCTGTCTCCAACATATCTTTTGAGCCTTGTTTCTTTTGAATAATTTTATTTGTTTATTTTTGGCTGCACTGGGTCTTCATTGCTGCTTGGGCTTTTCTCTAGTTGTGGTGAGTGGGAGTACTGTCTAGTTACACTGTGGGCTTCTCATTGCAGAGGCTTCTCTTGGCAGGCGAATTCTTTACCACTCAGCCACCTGGGAAGCCCCTGAGCCTTGTTTCTTGTTCTCACACAGTTTCTCAAGTGATCTTGCTAAAATATAAGTCAGATCATGTCTTTCCTCTGCAGAAAACCATCTGATATCTTTTCATTTTCACTTAGAATAAAATGCATAGTCCTTAAGATGGCTGGAAAATTTCTACTTGTGTTAAGGTAAAGGACTCCTGTTACCTCTCAACATCTTTCTTACTAAAGTCAGATCATGTCTTTCCTCTGCAGAAAACCATCTGATATCTTTTCATTTTCACTTAGAATAAAATGCATAGTCCTTAAGATGGCTGGAAAATTTCTACTTGTGTTAAGGTAAAGGACTCCTGTTACCTCTCAACATCTTTCTTACTTATATCCTTGTTCACTCTGGCCGCATTGCTCTGGCCACCTTGCTGTCCCCTGAGCATTTGTGAAATGTTCATGGCTTTTTTATGTTCATTGCTTTTTCGGATTGTCTGGACTGTTTTTCATTTGGAGACCTACATGGTATCTTTCTCTATCATCTGCTTCAGTACTTTACTCATCTCACTTTTTCTTTCTATTCCACTTGATATTGCTTGTTTTTCTCCGTTTCCAGAAATTTTTTTCTTGTACATTCTCCTGAAATTATTTATACCTGTTTACCATTAATTTTTTATCTGTTTTACGGGCTGCTCTTCCTCTGTCTACCCCTTAACTGCCAGAGGTCTATTGCCAATCTTCTGTTACTCTTGCTACCTATTGCTTTTGTTGAGTAATATTATCCTCTCTGAGGTTTTTAATGACAGCTTATATGTTCATAAGCTCCCAAATCTCTATCTCCAGTCAGCTCTCTCTCTTGTGTTTAAGATGCATAGGTCTTATTATCTGCTGCACATCTAGATATCTCATTTGTTGAGTAATATTATCCTCTCTGAGGTTTTTAATGACAGCTTATATGTTCATAAGCTCCCTAATCTCTATCTCCAGTCAGCTCTCTCTCTTGTGTTTAAGATGCATAGGTCTTATTATCTGCTGCACATCTAGATATCTCATGGACACCTCAAAATCAACATTTTAAAAAGAAGCCATCTTCTTCCTTAAAATGGTTCTTCCATCCAGCTTTTCTATTTCAACTGAAATAACTAGTTCTCACCTAGGTATTTAGTTAAAAGTTATTCTTAACTCATTACTCCACTTCATTCCCCACAGACAATTAATCATCAAGTTCTGTTGACTATACCTCTCAAATAATTCTCAGACCTCTCTCTTCACAATTATTACCTATGATGGGTTGATGGGTTGAGTGGTGGTCCCGAAAGATATGTTCACATCCAAATCTCTGGAACTTTTGAATGTTACTGTATATGGAAAAAGCCATGGCAGATGTAATTAAACTAAGGATCTTAAGATGAGATTATAAGAGAGAAGAAGGAGAATTGTGACAGAAGAGCAGAGGACACAGATCCACTGAGGAGAAGGTAATATAAAAGGTAGAGACAGAGGCAGAGATTGGTGTGATGTGGCCACAAGCCAAAGAAGCCAAGAAATGATGTCAGCCACTGGGAGCTGGAAGAGGCAAGGGAGGATTCTCCTTTGGAGCCTCCAGAGACCTTGATTTAGGACTTGTGGCTTCAGAAATGTGAGACTGTGAAATAATACGTTTCTGTAGCTTTTAGTCGTTTAGTGTGTGGTAATGAGTTGTGGCAGCCACAGAAAGCTAGTACGCTACCTTTGCTGTTTCAGAACTTTGTCTTGGGTTGAAGTGACAGTTCCCTCGTGGTCTCTCTGTCTCCAGCCTTAGTATCACTTCCTCTTCTATCATATTTTTAGCTCTTTTCTAGTGCTGATAAACATGCTGGCATCTTTCTTGATTTAAACAAAACATAGTCTTCAATATGTTCAAAACTTTGTGAGAATAGTTTTGTGGGAATAGATTAAGCTATCTTAAAAAAATTGTAGTGGGCCCTCAATTGTGACTTTGACAAGTAGTCTGAACTTTTCTTTTGTTTCTCTTTTATTATATCCAAGGAGGAAAATTAGACAAATTAAAGAAATATACTGAGTGTCTGTCAATATTACCCACTATTTGCTGATAATACCTTTCCTTCTCTTGTGACCGGAAGGAGGGTAAATTACATTGCTTTTGGTGACAACCCTTTTACCCTTGCAGTCCTGATTTCCTTAGCACTAGCCCCTACCAGCACCATCTGCCACTATTTACTAAAAAATTTGTTACTTGCCTTTGTCTGAGCTGGTCAGAAATGTACATTTACATTATGATTATATATATATGACATTTAAAATTTTACTTTTTATTTTCAATAATTTATAAATACAAAACCCTAGAGTATTCATAATTTTAATCAAATTCAGAGGTCCCTTTTAAAGCATTTAAAACATTTCTTTGTGGAGAAAAAAAAAAGACTCTTTTCATTTTCATGCCTTGGGTTGACTCCTTTTCTACCTCACCTCTCCATGTCTTTCAATTGAATCTCTGTGCTACATGTATTGTTGGCATCAATACGTTTAGCAGTTGCCATCTGTATCAGGAGCATGTCCTTGTGCACAGAGAGAAGGGACCTGAAAGGAAAGATGCTAACCAATGAAAAAGGAGGTAGTGGTATCCAACTGTTATCTTCTTTTAGCAATTACAGCGTCACATTTATATCTGAATTTTTAGTTGAGAAAAACCTTTTGAAACTATACATTATTACACAATTATAATTTTCCTTCCTCTGTCCTCTGCTTTACAGGTTTTTTTGTGTTTTTCTTTGTTGCTTGTCACTGATAGGAAATTTAGAGCTGTATATTTCCTATTTTTTCTTTAAAAAATCAAAACCTGATTTATTCTTTAAAATAATTTTTTTTTCTATGAATGAGTGTGGTATGTAGAATAATTGTCCTATCTGTTCTCTGCTTTACAGGTTTTTTGTGTTTTTCTTTGTTGCTTGTCACTGATAGGAAATTTAGAGCTGTATATTTCCTATTTTTTCTTTAAAAAATCAAAACCTGATTTATTCTTTAAAATAATTTTTTTTTCTATGAATGAGTGTGGTATGTAGAATAATTGTCCTCTCAAAGTGTTCGTGTCCTAATCCTGGGAATATGTTCCCTTACATGACAGGAGACACTTTGCAAATGTTAAGATCTTAACTGGCTTAAGATCTTGGGGGTAGGGAAATTATCTTGGATTATCTGCATGGACCCAGTATAACCACAGGGGTTCTTATGAGAGGAAGGCAGAAGGGTCAGAGTGAAAGAGTTAAAAGAGAAGGAGCTGTGACAATGGAAGCAGAGGTCAAAGTGATGCCATTGCTAGAAAGAGCACGCCCCCAAAGAATGGGGGCAGCCTCTGGAAGCTGGTAAAGCAAGAAACAGATGATCCCCTGAAGCCTCCTGAAGGCGCAGCTCTGCTAGTGCCTGACTTTTAGCTCTGTATGACTCTCATTTAAACTTTTCCAAAACTGCAAGATAATAAATTTGTGATTTTAAAGCCACTAAATTTGTGGTACTTTGTTGAAGCAGCAATGAGAAATGAAAACCCTGGGCTTTTAATAAAAACCACAATATGATTTTCATTCCTTTAACCTAGTATTTAGTGACAGGTTATTTCAGACCCTATCTAGGTAACACTGTCACTTTAAGATGTTATTGCAGGCTCACCAGAGCAGTTGAGGGCTAGTGAAATTCACTCAAAAGTCTGACTTTTTGTGACCCCATGAACTATACACTCATGGAATTCTCCAGGCCAGAATACTGGAGTGGATAGCCTTTCCTTTCTCCAGGGGATCTTCCCAACCCAGGGATCAAACCCAGTCTCCTGCATTGCAGGTGGATTCTTTACCAGCTGAGACACAAGGGAAAGTAACTCACCCAGAAAGCATCCTGACTGACTCATTACCATATGGATTTTCTCTTGGACCCACTCTCACCCCAGCTTCTTTACTTCCCTCCATGTTTCTCTCTCTCTCTCTCTTTTTGGCTGCATCAGATTTTAGTTGTGGCACGTGGGATCTTCATTGTGGTGCATGGGTTTCTCCCTAGTTGTGATGTGCACGCTTAGTTTTTGGGATGCAGACCTAGTTGCCTCAAGGCATGTGGGATTTTAGTTCCCCAACCAGAGACTGAACCTGTGTCTTCTGCATTGGAAGGCGGATTCTTAACCACTGTACCACCAGTGAAGTCGCCCTCCGTGTTCTCTGGCCACCATTTTGCCGAGTAATTTGCTCTGACCAGCATCCAGGCTTATGAGTTAGTTTCTGGCTGTCCGTTGTTTAATAAACCTTGGAATTCTCCACTTCTTCTGTCTGGATTTTAGTATCCATACATATTGACTCTTTCTGTCTTAACGTTTCTTGCCAATCTGATAAAATGACTTTTTTGCATAGAGGCCCTCAGCTCTTGGTGTCCTAATGGAATCAAGCATTCTAGTCCCCAGTTTGCATGTGTTCAGGCACACATGTTCCTATTTCAGTTAACAATTGTGTCTGAGGATTTGGCTCTGTCTGCTCATCTCTTCATTCCTTCATTAAACAGTAATTTGTAGAACAGCTACTCTATGCCAAGAACTGGAATAAAAATGGATGGATAGATTAATGAGATATGGACTACATCCTCAAGAAATTCATAATCTCATGTAGAAGACCAACACAGAGAGAGGTAATTACTAAACCGTGTGGTAAGGATAAAGGTGTAAATTGTATAGCTGTCCCTGATCCCAGAGAAGAAAGACTGTTGTGGATGTTGGGAAAGCTACTGCAAGGGGGAGAAGCCTCAGTAGAAACTTAAAAGGAAAGAATGGGAATAATCCAGATAGTGGCAAGGAGTTGCATATGGGGGATGGTATGAATGGAGGAGATTGCACATAGTGATAAGGGTTTAGGATAAGAACAGACAAATTGGGCAAAAGCGTAGAGAAGAAAGGGGTTGTGCAAGGAACAAAAAGAAACCAAATGTTTTTGGAGTGTTGAGTGTGAACAGATAGTTGGGAAGGAGAAGCCTGGAGAGATAGTCAGGGGCCAGATTCCAGAGAACCTTATGTACTCTCGATAGAAGCTTTAACCCTAGCATCTGTCTGTTCATTTTAGAGTATATAAGAATTATTTATTTAGTTCACCAACACTGTTCAAAGTCCTGGGGATCAGCAGTGAACATGAAGATGAAGCTTCTGCCCTCCTGGAACTCAGTGCAGCAGGGGAGACAGATAAAGTAGGAAGCATGATAGGAGGTGTTGGGGTCGCTTGTAAGCTGGGTGAGGGTCCAAAAGAGACTTTCCTGATGATGCCATTTCTTAGCTGAGTTTTGATGATGAAATTATATAGGAGCTTATTAAGAAGGGAGATCTCTAGGGTCTAACTTCAAAGAACCTTATTCATGAGATCTGAGGCAGACTTAAGAATCTGCATTTTGCACAGCATGGTAGGTGATTCTAGTGCAGGTGGATTCATCGAAGGGTTCAATTTTATTTTATTTTATTTTTTTTGCTTCCATTAAATGAATCTCAGATGTTGGAACTTCTCTGTATCCTGATTCAGAAGGTCAAACCGCAAACAGCCTTATTGAGATGTTGTAACACACGTGATACTTAAGAAAAACACTATTGCAATAAATTAGAGCTGTTCAACCCACAACTGGATGTCTCTTGAATGATTCAGAGGGAAACTTTGGATGGTATATGGTTAGAAGCAGTTTGGGAAGTTCCCTTTAAAAGATTGAGTAACATGAGACCATGCTTCCACAGATGACTGAAGAATGGGTGAACAGTCCCTTCCATAATTCCTCTACTAGCTTCCATCAACTTTCTGTTTTTGTCTCCCACTGCTTTTCAAGAAAATGGGGCTCAACTACTTAATCCTTAATCAGGAATTTGGGCTGTGGATATCTCCAATTCCTGTGTAGAACTAGCAGCTCTGCAAAATTTCCCAGGTGGTAAATGATAGGCAAACAATTTAGATCATTTTATTCCAGGAAGCAGAATAATAGAGTAGAAACAGCACAAATATTTTATATGTGTAGTTTTATTTCTTAATTTAATTGATTAAAAAATTCTATAGTGCTTTACAGGCTTCCAAAGTTTCACGTACACGATTTCATATAATCCCATAATAACCCATTACAAAAAAATCCCCAGTCCCTGTATTGCCTCTCCCCACACTGGTAACCACTAGTTTGTTCTTTGTAACTGTCAGTCTGCTTCTCTTTTAGAAACAGCACAGAATTTGAAGCCAGCCTTCTCAGTGAATATTTACCTGCTTTGTACCAGGCACTGTGCTAGGTGCTCATAAAACAAAAAAGAAGATCTTGTCTTTGATCTGTAGAAGCTCACAGTTGAGTAGAGAAGACAGGTAATCTTAATGACGTTGTGGTAGTAAAATGACAGAGCTAAGAGGATACTGTGGAATAAGAAATAAGACATTCACTTGAGCCTGGCGTAAGGGCTCGCAAAAGAGATGAACCCTTAGCTGGGACTTGAAGGGTGGGTAGAAATTAACTGGGATAGGAAAGTGAGGGTAGGGCACATTTTATTTCTATCTTTTATACTCTGTGTTTCATTTCTTTTGTGTCTAACCACAGAGTCTTTCTATGGTGTGTACACAGCAGGTTTGTGGTCTGATAGAATCACAGTTTACATATTTTCATTAACTTTTTAATTGATTGGAATGAAAAGATCACTTATTTCTGATTTGAATGACCTACACTGGCAGTTTACTCAGAGTTTACTGATGGATCATGTTCAAAGCAGAATACATTTATTTACAACAAACTTGCCCTTTAAGGCAATACTCAACCAACGTGTTAGCTTTGCTTGAAGTCTTATCAGTGCGCAGTTGGTCCAGTTGGTTGTTTGGGGATGCAGTATGGGTAGAGTGGATAGTCATGGTGGCACCTACTTATGTACCAGTCTGACTGTGAGAGAATAGTCAGAAGGCCTTGCTCAGTTCCTGAGAAGCACAATGCTCTTCCTACCCCTGCACCACCCCCCCAGCTCTCTCCCTTATTCTTTTGATAATTCTTAATAAATTCAACAAAACCTTTCAGATTATGATGAATACCAAGACTGTTAGAAAATGCATAAGACAAAAATGATTAATATTGGAATGTTCAGATATTTTTCTCATCATCTTCCTGCCTTGCAAATAGATTCCTCAGCCTAAGTGAAGTGATTTTTTTTCTTTCTCTTCCTTAAAAAATTACGGATTGTAGAAGAGAAGTTAGGTTGATCTACTTGATAAAGTTCTTAAAGAGGAAGGGAAGAAGGGACGGAGAGAAGAGAAAACACTCTGGGCAGTGAAGCATTGGTGGAGGAATGTTTTACCCTGGGAGTTTTGAGGAGAGAGATCCTGGTATAACTAACTGTAGAAGAGGACTACAATGTGCAGGAGAGTGGAAGGTATTTTAGTAAGTGCTTTTATGCATTGTGTTTGAGTCCCTTTAAGTAATATGAGTAAAACGTGGGGTTTCTTAATTTTTAAATTTATTTTTGGCATTGCATTGTGATTCTTGGATGTAACAGAGCTTTGAGACTAAATCACGCTATAGGTACATATGCATCCTCATATGATTCTGTAAATATAGCATCAAGGAAACTGTAGATCACTCCCTCCCAAGCCTATCTATAGGCTCCAGGTTAACAGTGTCTGTTTTGGGGTCTGGATTACAGAGATAATCTGCTAACTTGTCTTCTTATTACCGCTTTTCCTTTTCTCCAATCTCTTCTGTATACTGTAGCCACACTGCTCTTAAAATATAAATTGGATTACGTTTTCTTGCTTAAATCCCTTTAATGGTATCTCTACTTGCATAAGTTTTATGGGCTGAATCGTGTCCCCCCAAAATCCATATGCTGAATCCCTCACTCCTGCTACTTCAGAATGTGACTGTATTTTGGAATAGGGTCTTTAGAGAGATAATTAAAATAAAGTCACTAGGGTGAACCACAGCAATCTTCAGAAAGAAAAAGCTGGAGGCATCACACTCCAGACTTTAGACTGTACTACAAAGCTACAGTAATCAAAACAGTATGGAACTGGCTCAGAAACAGATACATAGATCAGTGAAACAAAAGGAGCCAAGGATATGCAATGGAGAAAAGACAACTTCTTCAATAAATGGTGCTGGGAAAGCTGGAGCCACATGAACAATATTCAAATTGGACTACTTTCAGAAGGTAAAGTGTCTGCCTACAGTGTGGGAGACCCAGGTTGAATCCCTGGGTCAGGAAGATCTCCTGGAGAAGGAAATGGCAACCCACTCCAGTATTCTTGCCTGGAAAATTCCATGGACAGAGAAGCCTGGTAGGCTACAGTCCATAGTGTTGCAAAGAGTCAGACAAGACTGAGCGACTTCACTTTCACTCACACTATATTAAAAAATATACATGAAGTGGAGTAAAGATTTAAATCTAAGTCCTGAAACCATAAAACCCAGAGAAGAAAACATAGAATACTCTTTGAAATAAAGCCTAGTTACTTTTTTGGGGGGGATCTGTTTCCTAAGGCAAAGGAAACAAAAGCAAAGATAAACAAATAATTGACCATAAGTGCATGCATAAGCACCTAATTAAACTTAAAAGCTTTTTCATGACAGAAGGAGCTATCAGCAAAACGAAAAGACAAACTACTGAATGGGAGAAAAGCTTTGCAAATGATATGACCAACAAGGAGTTAATATCCAAAATGTATAAACAGTTCAACTCATTATCAGAAAAAGAAACCAGATTAAAAATGAACAGAAGACCTAAAGACATTTGTCCAAAGGAGATATACAGATGGCCAACAGTACATGAAAAGATGTTCAACATTGATAATAATAAGAGAAATGTAAGTTGAAACCACAATGAAATACCACCACATGACTGTCAGAATGACTGTCATTAAAAAGACCACAATTAACAAATGTAGAAGATATGGAGAAAAGGGAATCCTTGTAAACTGTTAGTGGGAATGTAAATTGGTGCAGTCACTATGGAAAACGGTGTAAACTTTCCTCAAAAAAGCTAAAAATAGACTACCATATGATAGTAGTCTAGGTATATATTTGATTCTAGGTATATATTTGAAGAAAATGAAAACACCAATGATAGTAGTCTAGGTATATATTTGATCCTAGAGCTTCATGACCAAGATAATCACGATGGTATGATCACTCACCTAGAGCCAGACATCCTGGAATGTGAAGTCAAGTGGGCCTTAGAAAGCATCACTACGAACAAAGCTAGTGGAGGTGATGGAATTCCAGTTGAGCTATTTCAAATCCTGAAAGATGATGCTGTGAAAGTGTTACACTCAATATGCCAGCAAATTTGGAAAACTCAGCAGTGGCCACAGGACTGGAAAAGGTCAGTTTTCATTCCAATCCCAAAGAAAGGCAATGCCAAAGAATGCTCAAACTGCCACACAATTGCACTCATCTCACACGCTAGTAAAGTAATGCTCAAAATTCTCCAAGCCAGGCTTTAGCAATATGTTAACCATGAACTTCCAGATGTTCAAGCTGGTTTTGGAAAAGGCAGAGGAACCAGAGATCAAATTGCCAACATCTGCTAGATCATCAAAAAAGCAAGAGAGTTCCAGAAAAACATCTATTTCTGCTTTATTGACTATGCCAAAGCCTTTGACTGTGTGGATCACAATAAACTGTGGAAAATTCTGAAAGAGATGGGAATACCAGATCACCAGAAAGAGGAGAGTGAAAAAGTTGGCTTAAAGCTCAACCTTCAGAAAACGAAGATCATGGCATCCGGTCCGATCACTTCATGGGAAATAGATGGGGAAACAGTGGAAACAGTGTCAGACTTTATCTTTTTGGGCTCCAAAATCACTGCAGATGGTGACTGCAGCCACGAAACTAAAAGACACTTACTCTTTGGAAGAAAAGTTATGACCAACCTAGATAGCATATTGAAAAGCAGAGACATTACTTTGCCAACAAAGGTCCATCTAGTCAAGGCTATGGTTTTTCCAGTGATCATATATGGATGTGAGAGTTGGACTGTGAAGAAGGCTGAGCACCGAAGAATTGATGCTTTTGAACTGTGGTGTTGGAGATGACTCTTGAGAGTGCCTTGGACTGCAAGGAGATCCAACCAGTCCATTCTAAAGGATATCAGCCCTGGGATTTCTTTGGAAGGAATGATGCTAAAGCTGAAACTCCAGTACTTTGGCCACCTCATGAGAAGAGTTGACTCATTGGAAAAGACTCTGATGCTGGGAGGGACTGGGGGCAGGAGGAGAAGGGGATGATAGAGGTTGAGATGGCTGGATGGCATCACTGACTCGATGGACGTGAGTCTGAGTGAACTCTGGGAGTTGGTGATGGACAGGGAGGCCTGGTGTGCTGCGATTCATGAGGTTGCAAAGAGTTGGACACAACTGAGCGACTGAACTGAACTAAACTGAACTGATATATTTGAAGACAATGAAAACACTAATTTGAAAAGATACATGCACCCTAGTGCTCACGTCAGCACTATTTATAATATGCAAGATATGAAAGCAACTTAAGTGTCCATCAATAGATGAATGCATAAAGAAGATGTTATATATATACAATATAATACTGCTCAGCCACAAATAAGAATGAAATTTTGCTATTTGAAACAAGAAGGATGGACCTGGAATGTATTATGCTCAGTGAAATAAACCATAGGGAGACAAATACTATATGTTTTATCACTTATATGTGGAGTCTAAAAAGTTGTCAAATGGTAGAAACAGACTCACAGATATAGAGAACCAACTAGTGGTTATCACTAGGGAGAGGAAAGAGAGGAGGGGCAAGATAGGGACAAGGGATTAGAGGTACAAACGACTATGTATAAAATAAATAAGCTACATGGATATATTGTATAGCACAGATAATATAGCCAATATTTTATAACTTTAAACAGCATAATATGTAAAAATTTTGAATCACTATGTTATCACCTGAAACTCATATAATATTATAAATAAACTATACTTCAGTAAAGAAAATTAAAAGGTCCTCCAGTCAATGAAAAAAATATAGTATACTCATGGAGTGGAATAGTATACAGCAAGGAATATTAGTTAAACAATGCTACAACAATATGAATCAATATATGAATCAATCACACATTTATAATGTTGAATGAAAGAAGCTATACATAAAATAATACATATTATAAGAATCCATGTATGCAAAGTGCAAAAACAGGCAATAATAACTTGTGGTGCTGGAAATCAAAATAATACTTAAGATTGGGGAACAGGGAAAGGGTAGTGATTAGGAAGGACTCAAGGTGGGCTTGTGGGATGCTGACATACTTCTCTTTCTTCAGTTGGGAGATGTTTCCTGTCTATTGATTTTTTGATGGTTTATCAAGCTATGCACATATGATCTTTGTGTTTTTATGTTATACCTCAGCTATCATTTTATTATTGAAAAATGCACATGCAACAATATTCATCATTGCATTATCCACATGTCAGTGGATTCATCAGTTATGGTATTAGTTGAATAAATTGGGGAGCATCTATGAAATGAAGAAAAATCATCAGAGTGAGCCCTTTTACAATATGACTGGTGTCCTTATGAAAAGATTAGAACAGAGACAGATACAGAGGGAAGACCACAAAGATACAAGTAGAACCTGGTCATCTATAAGCCAAGAAGATAGGCCTCAGAAGAACCTTGCCCACGACATTTATCTTGGACATCTTGCTTCCAGAGTTGTGAGAAAATAAATCTTGTTTTGATGTGGATCATTTTTAAAGTCTTTATTGAATTTGTTACAATACTGCTTCTGGTTTATGGTTTTTTTTTTTTTGGCCCTGATGCATGTGGGCTCTTATCTCCCTCACCAGGAATCGAACTTGCATCCCCTGCATTGGAAGGCAAAGTCTTAACCACCATACCACCAGGGAAGTTCCAAATTTCTGTTTTTATTTTTTAAGCCATCAAGTCTATGGTACTTTGTTATGACAGTGCTAGTAAACCAATATAGTAAGTAAAATGCAAACATTTTATTGTGTCTTACAAAGCTCATGATTTGATCCTGCCTAAATTTCTGCTACTCTAAACTCTAGGCATCATGGTCTTCTAGAAATTCCTTGATGACAAGACTTTTTTTCTTTTTTAATGTGTTGAGTCTTCATGCTCATTGTTCCCTGTGTCTGAAGTCAGTGTTCCCTTATTACTTTCACCTCTTTGGACAGCTAGCTCATTCTCATCCTTCATGGCTCAGTTTAAATTTTTACCTCTGTCTTTACCCTCCTTCCCATTTATGTATGTACCTACATATAACTTTTACTTTTGTTTTGTCTCCAATACATAACATTGCTGTTGTTGTTGTTCAGTTGCTATGTTGTGTCTGAATCTTTGTGACCCCATGAACTGCAGCATGCCAGGCTTCTCTGTCCATCTCTGTCTCCCTGAGTTTGTTCAAACTCATGTCCATTGAGTCAGTGATGCCATCCAACCATTTCATCCTCTGTCACCCCCTTCTTCTCTTGCCTTCAATTTTTCCCAGCATCAGGATCTTTTCCAATGGGTCAGCTCCTTGCATCAGGTGACCCTTCTGCTTCAGCATCAATCCTTCCAATGAATATTCACGGTTGATTTCCTTTAGGATTGACTGGTCAGATCTCCTTGCTGTCCAAGAGTCTTCTCCAGCACCAAAGTTGAAAGTGTCAATTTTTCAGCACTCAGCTTTCTTTATGGTCCAACTCTCACATCTATATATGACTACTGGAAAATCCATGGCTTTCAATATACGGACTTTTGTTGGTAAAGTGACATCTCTGGTTACCGTCTAGGTTTGATATAGCTATTCTTCCAAGGAGCAATCATCTTTTAATTTTATGGCTGCAGTCACTGTCTGCATTGATTTTGGAACCCAAGAAAGTGAAATCTGACACTGTTCCCACATTTTTCCTATTTGCCATGAAATGGTGGGACTGGATGCCATGATCTTAGTTTTTTGAATGTTGAGTTTTAAGACAGCTTTTTTCATTCTCTTTCACCTTCATTAAGAAACTCTTTGTTTCTCTTCACTTTCTGCCATTAAAGTGGTATCATCTGTATATCTGAGGTTGTTGATATTTCTCCCTGCAATCTTGACTCCAGCTTGTGGTTCATCCAGCCTGGCATTTCTCATGATGTATTCTGCATATAAGTTAAATAAGCAGGGTGACAAAATACAGTCTTGATGTGTTCCTTTCCCAAATTTGAACCAGTCTGTTGTTCCATGTCTGATTCTAACTGTTGCTTCTTGTCCTGCATACAGGTTTCTCAGGAGGCAGGTAAAGAGGTCTGGTATTCCCGCCTTTTTAGGAATATTCCAGTTTGCTGTGATCTACACAACAAATAGCTTGCAATTATTTTGTCTCACTGGACTGTTAGCACCATGGAGGCAAGGACTCATTTGGTCTCATTCACCCTTTTATTTTCAGACCAGATCATAGGTTTTAACGAATAATGAATGAGTGAATACAATCATTTTTTAAGGTCATCTTTGTTTTGACCATTCCCATCCTTCCACTGAAACAGCTTTTGCTAATGTTACCAATCACCTCCTTGTTCTAAATCCAGTGCACAATCGAACTGCTCACCCTACTTGACCTCATCCTTCTCCTGGCTTTTAAATGTAGGAATTCGTCAAGACTTTATCCTAGGCACCCCCTTCTTATCTGATGTTCTGGTTTTTCCAAAATGCAAATAAATCATCGCCCATATTAATGTTTATAGCCTAGACTTTTGTTGAAGCTTCAGATGCTGGAAGAGCTTACATTTGAACATATCCAAGTCAAAATTTATGATCTTCCTTCGAAAACCTGCTTCTTCCTCAGTGTTTATTGTTTCAGAGATTGCACCACAATTTAAACAGCTGTGGAAACCACCTCACCCCTGTTTCTAGTCTATGATTAAAGCCCTGTTTGATCTTGCTGCCTGAATATCTCTAAAATTTCCTCATATATCTCTCCATCTTTACTACTGTCATCAAGCCTCAGCTAGCACATTCTTTTGCCTGCACTGTTACTGCAATAGTCTCCAACGGGTCTCTCTGTATTAACTCTTGCCTGTGTCCTGTCTGTTTTACATGCTACATCCAGAACTATCATTTCAAAGCCACAAATTTAATCATGTTATTTTTCTGCTTGCAACCATTTAATGGCTTCCTCCTGCTCCTAGAATAACAACTGAAATCATTAACAGGGCTTCAAAGTCCTACAGGTCTTCTTTCTGCTACCTCATCCTGAATCTCTTCCTTTCATCTCTCTTCCAGTCACACGTGTTTTCATCAATTCCTGAAATGGCTCTTACATCCTCTTTCCTCAGGTCTTTTGTGCTGTGTGCTCCCATGCACTTATGCACACCACATCCCACTTTACCCTGTGTCATTTAAAACACTTCAACTTGTCCTTCAGATCTTTGCTCATCAGGTCAACTTCTTAAATGGATTTTTCAGTGCACTGAATGCAGTTTGTAATGATATTTGGGTGATTAGACAAAGCACCCATATTGTTGGGACAGGACAGAATATTATACAGTAACAAATAATCTCAAATTTCAGTGGCTTAGTATAAAAAAAATATAGTTATCCTTCATGCTATGTTTAGCAGGGGAAGCTCCACTTAACATTGTCACTTAAGAACCCAGGATGATGGAGGTCCCATCAACAAGTGTTCCATTATCACCTTGTTAGAGAGAACAAAATGTGGGGACAGGAGCCATGACTTAAAAGTTTAGTCCAATAGGGACATCTGTCCCTCCTATTCATATGTTGGCCAAAGGAAGTCATATGGGCATACCTAATATTAAGGCAAATATAGTATAATCCCACCATGTATTTGGAAAGAGGACAGCTGGAAATATTTCATAAGCAGCACTGGTGACTCTGTACTACAGCAGCCCTCCAGATACACAGGAGGAGGTTTCCATGAATCAAGTTGTTTTTGTTTTTTCCCTCTGAACTCTGGGCAACCTGTCTAGACTCTGAGTTCTGTAAGGACAGGGGCTGTGACTGTCTCGGTCATTTTTGTATTCCCACTGCAAAGCATCTGACACACAGTAGGCTGTTCCTAAGTACTGAGTGAGCAAATGAATATGAGCAGTCATTGACTGATGATTGTATTAAGTCCTTGTCAGGTATTGCTTCCTTCACTCCTTATGATGTGCCTCAATACAGGTTTTATTATTTTATAAATGTGCAAGCAGTTTCCCACATTTTACACATGGTAGTGTATATATATTGATGCTGCTCTCTCAGTTCATCCCACCCTCTCCTTCCCCTGCTGTGGCCACAAGCTTTTTCTCTATGTTGGCGTCTCCATTCCTTCACTTCAGTGGGTTCATCAGTAGCATTTTTCAGATTCCATATATATGCATTAATATATGATATTTGTTTCTCCTTGTGAATTACTTCACTCTAACAGGCTCTCAATTCATCCACCTCACTAGAACTGACTCAAATTCATTTCTTTTTATGTCTGAAAAATATTCCATTGTATATATGTGCCACAATTTCTTTATCTATTCATCTGTTGATGGAAACCCAGGTTGTTTCCATGTCCTAGCTAATGTAAATAGTATTGTGGTGAATATTGGGATTCATGTGTCTTTTTCTGTATTGATAAGATTTTAATGAATCCCTTTTTTTAGATGATTGGTTTCCATTTAAGTTGGAAATATAATCCAGATTCTAAAACAAGCAAGTTAAAATGAATATTCCTTCTCTTTCCAGAGATCAGGTTTGGAGGAAGGAGATGAGAGAAATACACTTATCTAAAATCTTACTGAACTATATTTATTGTTATTGAATGGACATCCCTTGACATTTTTGAGTTGGGACTGTCAGGGAGAATTAGGTGAATGGCTGAGGGGAGCAAGATGGAGCAGGTCTCAGTTCTTTGCCGGCCAAATGTTGTGCTAACCCACAACTTAAATGGGGCCAGCCTTCTGGAAACCCCAACCTTCAGTTTCTTCATAAAACACTTTTATTCACTGATAAGTATCTTCAAGAGAGGAAGTCTAATACTTGGTTACTTGCTCTCCTGTGGTACTTGTCTGTTTGCCTATTCTCTTGGATTAACTGAAAGACAAAAATGCTGCTGATGGTTGCTGACTGGGCTGGTCGTTCTGTTCAGTTGCTCTGGTCGTGTCTGACTCTGCGCAACCCCATGGACTGAGCTCGCCAGGTTCCTCTGTCCATGGGATTCTCCAGGCAAGAATATTGGAGTGGGTTGCTATTTCCTTCTCTCGGGGATCTTCCCAACTCAGGAATTGAACCTGCATCTCCTGCATTGGCAGGCGGATTCTTTACCACTGGTTACCTGCTCTCCTGTGGTACTTGTCAGTTTGCCTATTCTCTTGGATTAACTGAAAGACAAAATGCTGCTGATGGCTGCTGACTGGGCTGATCATTATGGAAACCCCTATTTCATCTCATTTCATTACTTAATTCCAATAGTGCATCTATAGCCTTGCTGTTAGGTAGTTACTCAGTCAGTTCAGTCTCTCAGTCGTGTCCAACTCTTTGCGACCTCATGAATCGCAGCATGCCAGGCCTCCCTGTCCATCACCAACTCCTGGAGTTCACTCAGACTCATGTCCATCGAGTCAGTGATGCCATCCAACCATCTCATATTCTGTCATTCCCTTCTCCTCCTGCCCTAATCCCTCCCAGCATCAGGGTCTTTTCCAATGAGTCAGCTCTTCACATGAGGTGGCCAATGTATTGGAGTTTCAGCTTTTGCATCAGTCCTTCCAATGAACACCCAGGGCTGATCTCCTTTACAATGGACTGGTTGGATCTCCTTGCAGTCCAAGGGACTCTCAAGAGTCTTCTCCACACCACCTTTCAAAAGCATCAATTCTTTGGCACTCAGCTTTCTTCACAGTCCAACTCTCACATCCACACATGACCACTGGAAAAACCATTACTACACCTTAGTAAATCTTAATGCTCAGAAGAATATAGTGTGATGAAGAAAAAGGGGATAAATACCTGTCCTTGTATTTGTCTTGCCAGAAAGACCACAGTTTAAGAAATGATAAGGTAGGCTCTTTGGAAATAAGTTGATTTCCTAAACTGAACTAATACTGAGCAATTCAGTGCAGTAAAAGAAAAAAAAATTCAGCTCTCTTGTCATTTTACTTTTTCTTTTTAATCTTGCATTTAAAATGTTCTATTTGTTCTCAGGATGAAAGGTTTGTTTAATAGCTTTCAATGTGAGAGTATCCTTAGAATTTTGCTCATGATTATATGGGCTATTAGTATTACATGGTACATGTATCCTGTCAGTAGGGCATGAAATTCTTTTAGTTCCTGGCATTTATTTGCTATTAGAGGTGTTTGATTAGACCAATAATAAACTCATATCTCCTTGTGTTATAAGGAACTGTTTTCTTATTTGCCTTTCCCATATGATTGGGAGATTGATGGCAAAGCTTATATTTTCTGAATATTCCAGTTAATTTAAAATTTTAACTTGAAATGCTTAATTGCAACTAGGACTCTGTTGTTGGGTAAAAATGATCCAATGAGTTTGGGGATTAACCCAGTTAGAGATGCTGGGCTTAGCTGAAATCAGCCTTTTCCCTGGCCCATGTGCTCCAGTCCTTCAATGCACACTGTATGATGGGCCTTGGGCCATTGTCACTCTGACTCTTTGGCTTTGCTCAGATGTGTTGGGGGTATCAGGCAAGGTCCCAAACAAAGGTCTTTATTCATAGTTCCAGGCTCATAGCTCCCCAAACCCTTGGAATTTCCTGAGCAATAGAGCAATGGGATAATATTTGGTCTCTTGTCCCAGTTCCTGAAAATGATTCAGGGAAGGTGACTTTTGGGTTCTACCCAAGGGTAGGTGCTTCCCTGATGGCTCAGATGGTAAAGAATCTGCTTGCAATGTGGGAGATCTGGGTTCAGTCCCTGGGTCAGGAAGATCCCCTGGAGAAGGGAATAGCAAACCATTCTAGTATTCTAGAGAATTCCATGGACATAGGCTGTGGTCCATGGAGTTGCAAAGAGTAGGACATGACTCTCTGGGACCTTGCCTGATACATGTGTACCTTCATTTGGCTGTTGATTAATAACTTTTAATATCCTTTTATAATTAACCAGTAATATGGTGTACAAATGGGTTTTCTTGAGTTCCATGAGCTGTTCTAGCAAAATTGAATCAGAGAAGGGGGTTCATGGCAATCTGATTTGTAGCTAGTTGGTCATCAGAAGTACAGGTAATAATCTGGACTTGAAACTGGTGTCTGAAGTAGAGGATGGTCTTGTGGAACTGAACCTTAACCTGTGGAATCTGATTCTATCTTCAGATATTGTCAGAATTGAGTTGACTTCTCAGACATACGGTGGAACCTGAGAATTGCTTGTTGGTGTGGGAAAGTCTCCACACACACACACATTAGAATTTGGTCTGGGAACCCCTTTTCAGTGCCAAATATACACTTGGTGAATGAACAAGGAAGAGTGTGTGTGAATGCCTTAAATACGTCTTGTGCTGATTTTTCAAATTTCCCATCACAACAGTTCCTCCTTTGGGATTTAAGCATTATTTACAAAGACCTAAATGAAAATCCCTTACTGGAGAGGGACGTCATTGTTTTTTGTATCAGTTTGGAGGGCAGATCTTATACAAATGGATTCAACTTGAAGGAGAAACAATTTAATGGGAGAAAGGAGGATGGGGATTAGAGAGGCCCAAACTAGGGGTCCTTCCTCAGGGTGCCAAGATAAGATGGCCTGCTGGTGGGGTCTCTGGGTGACTAGGGGTCAGTAGGAGGACCCTGAGCTCTATGGAAGTGTATGATATTGTTGAAAAAAGAGAGCTAAAGAGGACAGGCCCAACCCAGGTCTCCCGCAATGCAGGCAGATTCTTTACCAGCTGAGCCAGAAGGGAAGCAAAGAGGATAGGAGGGGGTTGCCAAAGACCAATAACTGGGCTTAAGATTTTGTGTAGGGAGACCTATCTATCCTGCCCACAGCAAAGCTTGTATCTAATGAAATTATGAGTGTGGTGAAAACAGACTGACTAAATACAGGGTCACTCAGAAGCCTGTGAAGATCCCAACCCCTAACTTACTCTCTGTCTTAGGAATGCTTATAAAGCAAGATCAAGGTCATGTTGAACATAGTGAATCAAACAAAATATAAGACAGAAAATACCAATAGTTAAATTGCTAGTTGACTGGGAACTCATAAAATCTTGTTTGCTGAATGTGGAGCATATCTGATAAAATATTAACAGTAATAGCTTGCACTTCATCATTGTTTATCTTTATAATTTTGTTTTTGGCCGTTCTTTCGTTGAACAGGCTTTTCTCTAGTTGCAGCAAGTGGGTGCTTCTCATTGCAGTGGCTCCTCTTGAGGCTTCTCTAGGGCATGTGGGCTTCAGTAGTTGTGACAAATGGGCTCAGTAATTGCGGCTCCTCGATTCCAGAGTACAGGCTCAGTAGTTGTGGTACACAGGTTTAGTTGCTCTGCGGCATGTGGGCTATTTCTGTATTAGGGATTGAACCCCTGTCTCCTGCATTGGCAGGCGAATTCTTTACCACTAAGCTAACAGGGAAGCCCCACACTTCTTCATTTATAAAGCACCTTCATGTACATTTTTTTAGTATTCCAATAAAGCAGGTAATTCAGTTGTTATCCCCCATATACAGATAGGGACACTGAAGCTTGAAGCATTAACTTGACATGTACTTGCCTATGTGGCTGGTGAATGGTGGAGGTTAAGGCCAGACTTCTTCTGAGGTCCATGTATTCTGTGCCAACCTGCCTGGAATATATCCCAGGAGAGCAGCACGGGTTTAATTGCCCAGGACCTTCTCTTACCTTGCCATGTTGACCCAAACACTTCTAGGATAATTTCTTGTGTTCAGTTTTGAACTTGGTAAAGCTGTTTAAATAAAGGTGGTGAAAGTTTGGGCTGATAGAGAATAAGATTATTATGGTTCCTCTTTCTTGAATCTGGTCTTCATTAAGGTTTTCCTGGCTGTAGCTGAAGTTATGGTATTTACATGATGTGTTTGTGTGGGGATGGAAACATATTAGTGCTGAGAGGTATTTATACAGCTTGCAAGAATTTGGAGCCCTACTGATGTCTTGACCATGTTGTGTTTCTTGGAAAGATAAGTTGCTCATTGAAGTGTGTGGTACCCTTAGGTTGAAATTTGACTGTTTCCAGCAGGCACTTCAGGGTACCCCACAAATAATGTGGGGGAAGGGAGTCCTTAACCACTACCTCAGTATAGGGTCAGCTCTGCTTACTTTGAGTAATTATTATTATAATTAATTATTAATAATGGATGCCACTTATTGAGTGCCATCTTTGCCAGGCACAGTGTTGCCCACTATATATACATTATCTTTATTCTGAAAACCATCAGATAAAATAGGCATTGCAATCTCTATTTTATCAGTAGTGGGATCAGAGAGGCTAAATATACAGGTTCTAAAATTAATACAGCTTAAATTTGGTCAGTTTCACTCTTGTATATGAAATGTTAGTGATGGATGATTCTATAAAGAGTTATACATGTACTGAATTTTATTAATTATTATACACTGTGGATGAAAAACAGCTTTCCTAGTGAATGTGTATAATTGTGGGACCTCTCTGAGTATCTTATTATATCTCAAGCCTTTTGCTCCAGGGGTGGTGGGTATGTGTCTAGCTATACCTGGAGTCTTTTCTTTCGTGGGAGGAAAGCAGGGCAGTCCTATGCAACTCTCACCTTATATGGGTCCTTTTAAACATTTCCTCCCCCCTCCCCGATTTTGATTAGTTGAACTTCTCATCACTTCTCAGTTCAGTTACTCAGTCATGTCCAACTCTTTGCGACCTCATGGACTGCAGCACACCAAGCTTCCCTGTCTATCATGAACTCCTGCAGCTTGCTCAAACTCATGTCCATCGAGTTGGTGATGCCATCCAACCATCTCATTCTCTGTCTTCACCTCCTCCTGCCTTCAGTTTTTCCCAGCATCAGGATTTTTACCAATGTGTCAAGTTTTTGCATCAGGTGGCCAAAGTATTGGAGTTTCAGCTTCAGCATCAGTCCTTCCAATGAATATTCATCACTTCTGGATCAGTTAATTCAAAGGGTTCATGCTTCTGCTAAAGGTAGATTTAGACCCAAACAATTTATTTACCTTAGAGAACACTTATCAGGTAGGCATACTGGCTCTTTAAATTAGTATCTTAGAGTTTGCAGTAACTGCTATCCTGATCTCCTATATAAGTAATTTACCGCAGGAAGCGGCTTGAGTCTCTGGGAACATCTGGCTCCCTACAGCATCAGCACAGCTGGGCTTAGGAAAAATTGTGTTGGTGAGACAGCTGTGGTGGAGTGGACCTGACCTGGAATTAGAAGACTGGGCTAGGGCTCCAGCTTTACCAGGTAACTGGCTATACAACTTTGGCAAGCTCACCTATCTTATTAGAGCTCAGTTTCTGTAATTTGAATTTTCATACGAAATCCAAGTTTCAGTTGCTTGAATGATAGACCATAAATCCTCTGGTGATCTGGAATGACCCTTAAAACACATCTGTGTAAAATGTCTTGATTTCCTAACATATATAATGTGAACATGTCATCACCAGTATTTTTGAGTAATTTTCTTTTTTTGGTGAAGGAGATGGGAGAGCTTAGGTTTCTCCCAATGCAAGTTACTATGAAGCTTGCTTTTCTCTTGTCCATCTTAAAAAAAAAAAAATTTATCAAAACTACACTGAAACCAAACACTCATGAATGCTGGGGGAGAGCGGTGGACAGGGTGTGTGGGGTCACTGCATCCCAACATGGGGAAGCAAACAGCTTAAAATGGAACATTAAACATCATTATGGTCAAATTCTTAGTGGCTCAGGCTCCTCTTTCTTCTAGCATCTTCTTCCTTATCCTACAACATGCTTAGTCACTTCAGTTGTGTCTGACTCTTGAGACCCTAATGGACTGTAGCCCACCAGGATCCTCTGTCCATGGGATTCTCCAGACAAGAATACTGGAGTGGATTGCCATGCCCTCTTCCATGGGATCTTTCCAACCCAGGCATTCAACCTGCATTTCCTGCCTTGGCAGGCTGATTCTTTACCTCTGAGCCACCAGGGAAGTCCCCACAACAGAGCAGCCCAAATCTGTGTCATCCCCTTCTTACAGGGGCATACTAAACAATTGTCAGTTTATTATAAAGGGTAATTTCACTTTTTTCTATTTAAACCTCTCCCATCTGCGATCTGCCCCAGGTGAAGCTTACCTTAAAAATCAGACAAGTTCATTGAGGTTTTTCCCAGTGGAGACAGAGACTAGAGCATGGAAAACTGTTTTGTCAGTTTGTTTTCATACCTATTAGTTCACTCTGTGAATATATTTACCTTGGTCTCCCACAGCAGGCAGAATGATTGTTCTAAACATAAGTTAGATTATGTCTCCTTTTCTCAAAACTTGTCACTGTAAAATTCAGAGCTCCTAGTGTGGCCTTCAGGGCCCAAAGTGCGGCTGGCCCAGGTTCCCTCTCTGAGTGGCCATGGCCTTTCCTTTCTGTGCTCCACCCACCCGCAGCATCTAGGGACCAGCCAGGCTCCATACACCTCGGGGCCTTTGAAATTCCCTGAGAGCCAACCCACAGCTTCCCCTAGCTCCTTTCGGCCTCTGGTTAAATGTATCAGAATCAGGAGGGCCTTCTGTGACTGCTGTGTAAAACTGCACCCCTCCACTGTTCCTCTGGGCTTCCCTGGTGGCTCAGATGGTAAAGAATCCACCTGCAATGTAGGAGACCTGGGTTCGAGTCCTGGGTCAGGAAGATCCCCTGGAGAAGGAAATGGCAACCCACTCCAGTATTATTGCCTGAAGAATTCCATGGACAGAGGAACCTGGCAGTCTACAGTCCATGGGGTCACAAAAAGTTGGACAGGACTGAGCAACTAACACACTTCGCTGTTCCTCTACCCTAACCTGTTATTATTAAATCATTTTTAATGTGTTATTATTAAATCATTTGTATAATTATATGGTTACTTTCTATTTCCCTGCAGTAGAATGAAAGCTCCAAGAGTAGAGTTTTGTTACTTTCTCCTGGCTTAGTGCTCTTTCCACATCTCCTGGTAACAGTGTCTTGCACTTGGTAAGTTCTTGATACGTATCAACTGAATGAATGAATGCATTTAGCCAACAGATATTTCCTGAGCACCTACCTGTGCCAGAGCCTGTGATATCGATCTCTGCAGATTATACCATGAAAATTAGTTATTCAAAAACCCTTCCTTAAAGGCAGTGTTCCCAAATGGAAAGCATTATTACTTTAAATTCCCCAGCTCCTCTTTCTTTTTCTCTTCTAGGATCCCAAGGGGCCCATTGCTCTATATCAGGAATTCATAAACATTTTCTGTAAAGCACCAGATGGTAAATATTTTAGGTTTTGTGGGCCATACCCTCTCTGTCTCAACTCTTCCACTGGGCTTGCAGGAAGCAGCCATTGGCAAGAGGTGAAGAATCAGCATAATTATTTCCAGCAAAACTTTGGCCCATAGTTTGCTAATCTCTGCTGAAAAGAAAAAGCTCTTTCACAAATCAACCCAAAACTTGTTGGGGCACAGTGTGACACCTTTCTTATGGTAATTGTCATTTTAAGGGATCCTGAGAGAGAAGGTTTCATTTAATACAAACCTGGGGCTTCTGTGGTGGCTCAGATGGTTAAGAATCTACCTGCAATGTGGGAGACCTGGGTTCCATCCCTGGGTCAGGAAGATCCCCTGGAGGAGAAAATGGCAACCCACTCCAGTATTCTTGCCTGGGAAATCCTGTGAACAGAGGAATCTGGTGGGCTACAGTCCATGGGGTTGCAAAGAATTGGACACAACCGAGTGACTTTCACTCAACCAAATCATTCTAACTTCCATTAAGTTCAAAGCGGTGTGAAAAATAAGGTGGCTCAGATGGTAAAGAATCCACTTGCAATGCGGGAGACCTAGGTTCGATCCCTGGGTTGGGAAAATCCCCTGGAGGAGGTCATGGCAACGCACTTCAGTATTCTTGCTTGGAGAATCCTCATGGACAGAGGAGCCTGGTGGGCTACAGTCCAAGGGGTTGCAAAGAGTCAGACAAGACTGAGTGACAAAGCACACAAGTTCAGAGTGGTATGAAAAATAAACGCTCTTTCACGATCAGGTTTAATACATTTACTAGTGATGCTCTGTGTCATCTGAAAATTATAGGACCTCACTTGCCAGAATTGTTGTACATCTTGTAGGAAGTATATTTCTAAAGACACGCCAGGATTACCACTGGGGGTGGGAAGCTATATCTCAGGTTCAAGTTTCAAATTGCCTTATGGTTTATTTTTTCTTGGCTTTATTTGCCATCAAAACTGTCTTTTGTGAGTGTACTTGATGACATTGCTGAATTTCTGGATCTACAGACTGCCTCCAAGATTTGTAGCCATAGGAGAAATTTTATTAATTGAATTGTTAGGTTATGGGCAAGTCAGTGTGTTCCATATGTTCACTGTCTTATGCCAACTCTGTTAATTTGAAACATACTGATATCTGGCAGGGCCAGAACAAAATTTTGATTAGTCATTATGTATGTGTAGTGTTTCTTTTGCAAAAAATTACTAAGGGGAAAAAGAGCTGATGAGTCAAAGTATTTCACAAAACCAAGTTTCCACATATAGATTACAGAAAAATGTGCCTCATTAGTAAGATGCTATTGTATTCTTGTAACCAAAATTAAAAACGTATTTAGGAAACATTCCATCACTTTTTCAAGATTCCAAGTTCAGTCTGGACTATGCATTACTTAAAAAAAATTAGCATTTATTCTTCTTGAGTTATAATCAGCTTATAAGATGATATTTCACAGTGGAACATTGAATGGTAATGTCATGCCACTGTATATATTTGGTTTCTTTCATTTGCTATAGAATGGATTTTATCACAAGACGGAGTGAAAGCACATTCAGAAGAAAGAGGCAGAGACTAGAAAGTCTGTACAGAGCTGGGTGGCCAAGATAACAGAGTAGAAAGACCCTGGGCTCATCTCCTCCGCTCGGCATAGCAAATTACAACTACTTGCAGAGCAACTATGCATGAGAACGACCTGAAGACTAGCAGGAAAGATTTTCCACAACTAAAGATACAAAGAAGGATTAGCAATGAGATCTGTAGAAAGGACAGAGACACACTGTAGTCAAGACACACACCCCTGAGGTGGATGACCCACAAATGGGAGGGTAATCCCAATTGTAAAGGCTTTTCTTAAGGAGTGAGGGGTCTGAGCCCCACATTGGCTGGCCCAGCCTGGGGTTCTGCTCTGGGAAGATGAGCCCCCAGAACACCTGGCTTTGAATTCCTCTGGGGCTTGCATACGGGAGAGTCAGGTGGCTATACGAAGCAGACTCTGATCATAAACAGCACACACAAAATCTCTCATGCTCTGAGATACCAAGGTAGGGATTAGAAAGGAGCCTGGGTCAGACTGACTTGCTGATCTTGGATAACCTCCTGGAGAGGCAGGAGGCAATGAGGACTCCCTTTGGGGATATAGACTCTGGCAAGAACTATTTTTGGGAGCTCATTCTACCACGAGGACACTAGTGCTAACAAACTGCATTTTGGAGCCTTCCTTGTGGTCTATTAGCATGTGGGGCTTACTCACCCAACAGCTGTCAGGAACTAACCATCCCCCGCTCCGCCCCTTGTAAGTTCTGCATAGCCGACAGCTGTGGGGACCCTATCTTGCCCACCAGTAGTCTGGTACCTGCCCTGGCCCCACCCACCACCTACCAGGCATGCTGCCAACTTACTGGGACCTGGCCCGATCCACTGGCAAGCCAGCGTCAGCCTCAGGCCCCCTGCGCTGCACAGAGAGTGGTGCTGGGTCTTGGACCCGCTCACAGTGGCATGGCAGCAAACTGGGCCAGGCACGGCCCCACCTATCAGCATATCCACAGTAGTTGCCCCACCACAACAGAAGGGACAGCACAACTCAGAGGGGGCACCCCTACAGCACATATGCTGCTGATGGCCTGAGGGGAGTGTGCTACCAGGCCCCATAAAGACTGCTCCATATAGCTAAGATCACACATATACATACACTTCAAATAGGAGTGTATACATCAGACTGATTACTTGCCACATCTCAAATTGTTTTAATTTCTTCCTTCTCCTTCCTTTTTTTCTACTTCCCCTGTCTTTCTCCTCATTTTCACTTGAATCCCAAAGAAAGGCAATGCCAAAGA
>SJYT01049511.1:35990-61695 GCA_006410635.1 Cephalophus harveyi
TGTGGTGTTGGAGAAGACTCTTGAGAGTCCCTTGGACTGCAAGGAGATCCAACCAGTCCATTCTAAAGGAGATCAGCCCTGGATGTTCTTTGGAAGGAATGATGCTAAAGCTGAAACTCCAGTACTTTGGCCACCTCATGCGAAGAGTTGACTCATCGGAAAAGAGTCTGATGCTGGGAGCAATTGGGGGCAGGAGGAGAAGGGGACGACCGAGGATGAGATGGCTGGATGGCATCACTGACTTCATAGACGTGAGTCTGAGTGAACTCCGGGAGATGGTGATGGACAGGGAGGCCTGGCGTGCTGCAATTCATGGGGTCGCAGAGTCGGACACGACCGAGCAACTGAACTGAACTGAACTGAACTTACTTAAATCTATTATATTTTTAAAAAGTAACATTAGACAAGTATTTAGTTTTAAAACTAGTTTTATGTAATAAGACAATTCACAGAATGTGGACATTAAATGCAAAGCCAAACAGTTTGGTCAGCATGAATGCATGCCCTTCACATTTCTAGAATAAGATGTATTTACGTAAAACCCTGATTGTTTTTCATTTTAAAATCTAAGTTAGCTCAATTATGTTAGTATCAGCAGATGGATTTAATTTGGGTGATTTTTCACTTGGGACCACCTCATGTGTTTTTCTGGGAGCCAAAAATGAGAGTGATCTCATAGAAGGGATTGCATAAATGATACTTATTAGGGTTGTTTAAGAACCTGAGTGGACATGCCCCATTGATACTAGAAACTAAGCAATAATTTAAGATTATCAAAAACTCAACCAAAACTCTTTTTTCATATCTCTGGATATTATAAGAATTAAATCAGCTATTTTGAGTAATATATTATTTGGAAAGTAAATTTAGGGCATTTCTTTTTTTTTTGCAAGTCTGACCTTTCAAATTTTGCATAAATAATATGTTAATTTCATTTTGATTTAGAGATTTAACAGCATTTCTGTCTTTATTATTTAATTTGTTGATCATGTTAACCACCTGAGATGGGCATATTATCCCTGTTTTACTGGATTGGCAAGCAGTCCTCAAAGGTTAATACAATCCCTGGTGAGTATGAGTGAAATTGGACCAGGAAACAAGATAGAATTGACACTCAGATGTGACCACTAGATTTTGACCTCAGGCACATGCTATGTGAATTTGTGAGTTTTGTTTCAGAATGAATACAAAGTGGTAAGCTTCTTTAATCCAGACTTAGTCTAACAGAAACATTAGAAATATTTAAAAGATAGCATTCTGTAACTGGACATTTGCATAACATCCCACTAAAAGCTACAAATTAAAACAAAACATATATTCTTTACTTTAACAAAGCAAGAGAAATAGTTTCAGTTAAGCTATTCACATTGAAAACTATTTGTGGAATCATGTTGTTTATATGATGTTTGCAACTATGCACGGTAGATACCGAGCTTCTCTGGTGGCTCAGTGGTAAAGAATCCACCTACCAATGCAGGAGATGTGGGTTCGATCCCTGATCCAGGGAGATCCCCTGGAGAAGGAAATGGCAACCCACTCAAGTATTCTTGCTTGGGAAATCCCATGCACAGAGGAGCCTAGGGGGCTGCAGTCCATAAGATCGTAAAGAATCGGACACGACTTAGCAACTAATCACAACAATGGTAGATATTACTTTTGTGCACAGCCATCCAATTCTTAGCTTTTCCCTTTGGCCATATGAATGAAACAGTTCTCTGTCCCTGGGAAGCTAGGTATGGCCATGTGACCTGCTGTTGTCAATGAAACTTGAGGTGAGAGGCCCTCTAGGGGGAAACATTTAAGAGTTGGGTGTGTTTCTGCACGCTCTCTTCCTTCACTTTGACAATCATGGAGGCACAAGTTGAGGTGGAGATGCTATTACTCCAAAGCAGCCAGGAGTACCCAGCCAACACATGGAGACCAGCTGCCCTGGAGAAAACCCTGCACCAGCCATGGACTCTGTTTGAAAGAGAAGTAAACTTGTGTAGTCTTAAGTCTCTGGAATTTTGGTTACTGTGGCAACCTCCTGTGTCCTGATAAATTAAAAATGAAACTGAGCTAACAGTTTTTTTAATTTCCAAAAGATTCCAACTGGGCCAAGTGTGCTATTACCCCCTTTCAAGTGTGCCATTTTCCTCCCATACCACCCTCAAAAATAATATTTTTGAGTAACATGGATCATATTATCATAGAGTTTTTGAATAATGAATTTGTAGAGTCTAGAAACATGAAGACAAATTGTTCAAAATGTCTTTTATTTTTTTAAGTGAGGTGAAGCCAACCAGTTTACTTTTTGAGAATTAAAAAAAAAAATCTAACCAACCCATCAATCACATTTTGCCATTAATTACCAGCAACATCTGTTTTAATGTAATGCATATATGTCAGTGAACTAGTTCAAAGCTTATTGATTATATATATATAATATACACAAATAAAATATATATGCACACACATACACACACACATATATATATAAGTATTTAAAGTTATATGACTATTTTGTAACTTTTCTTATACTAGGTGCTATAGAAATGAATCACCATTTTAGGGGTTTTCTGCCTTTCAGAGGAGAAGTACAAACTAGATCATAAACTCCATGCTGGCAGTGATGATATATATATATTTTTTCACTTTGTACCTGAAGTCCATAGGTACAGGCAGGCCCATAGGTGGGGCCTAATAATTATTTGTAAAAGAATAAACCAGTGCCGGGAATTTGAGTGGTTGTGCCCACAGGAAGTGAAAGGTGTGGTCTGTATGCCCACAGGTGGCTCTCACCTTTCTAAAATGCCTAGGCAGTGAGATGGCAGATGAGCCCAGTCTGTGGACGGGTTGTCTGTGGAGCACTGAGATAACCCTATGTGGGTATTAGGAAAAGCGTCACATTTGGAGTCAGAGGATCTGGGGTTCGCATTTCTGCTAATTGACTCATTACTTTGAGAAAATTAGTTGACTCCTTTGGGACTCAATTTTCTTCCTCACAGAATTTGAAACCTGGCGTCAACCTGGAATCCCTTGGAGTGATAAGCAATTTGAGGGTGAGCATATATATGTATATATGTGCTTTTCTAGGCTTGAGAGTCAGTAGCTTGGCTCATTCTCTAAAAAGGTTAATGATCCAAAGAAGCTAACAATAGCTGATATAAACCTAATGTTATTGAGCTTCCAAAGCCCAGAGCAATGGGAGCAGAAGTTGGGACTGAGAGTACTTTTATCTCGAACATCCGTTTAGCTCATTTTGTATGCTTAGTGGCTAGTCCCAAGAACCAGTTTTAAATATAAAACAGGAAAATCAGTATAAATCAATAAGAATTTGCAATGTACATGAGGTTTTCTTACCCATATCTTATGGTGGAGACAGGCAGTGTGATTAGTTCTTTGAGTTGCGTTGGAGATTGACTTGGAGCTGAGTGACCTGAAGTAGCAGTTCCAGGAACCTCCTCTTCCTCCCCTCGGTGATGGGGGCTGCCCTGACTTCACTTTCTGGAGCACTTGGTCTTCCAAGGCATCCAGGTTCGGGGCAGCTCTATGCTCACTCTCCTAACCAGCAGCTATGCTCACATTGCCGGCTACCTGAACCCAGGAGTTTTTTTCCCCTTTTGAGAATGAACTCATGCTGTCCCATAAAGAGAGAGAAGTCTTGGGTGGAGTCACACACCAGGAGCCCAGCTACAGGGCACAGCCACCCAGTTCTGCTCCAGCCTGTGTGTGTCACAGGTGACTTTCTGAAAGGGGACCCTGAGAAACCTACCAAACCTGTGACCCGTGACCTCCAACTTGCTCCAAAGTGATGCCGATGTTTGCTGAGCCTCTTGCCCAACACTTGTCTCAATTAAAAATGTAATCCCAGCAACAGAACTGTGAGGTAGACAACCTTCTCCAGGGCTCAGAGCACTTAACTGATTTGTCAAACGTTGTAATTGCAGGTCCAGAAAGCAAATACTGGGGTCCCATCTCTAGTCTAGGATTCTCTACCCTGAAGCTGGCTCAAGAGTTTTGAGCCTTTTTCTGGATGTATAAAACAGTAATAATGATGTCTATGTCCCAGATTGTTGTGGGGACAATGTGTGTGAAAAGGCTTTGTGAAGAAGAGAAAGTCCCATATCTACTTAGGGATTAACCTGGGACCTTTCCCTGTTGTCGTCGCTGTTGTTGAGTTGCTAAGTCGTGTCCGACTCTGCAGCCACATGGACTGTAGCCCACCAGGCTCCTCTGTTCATGGGATTTCTCAGGCAAGAATCCTGTAGTGGGTTGCCATGTCCTTCTCCAGGGGATCTTCCTGATCCAGGGATCAAACTTGTACCTCCTGCAGTGGCAGTTGGATCCTTTACCACTGAGCCACTAGTGGGGTTTATTCTGACAACCATCTAGGAACAAGAATGAGAGCTTGGAGGAATATGAACACTGGGGACAAAGATACAGTTATTAGAAGGAAGGAAAGGGTTCTTTTGTGGGAGGGAGAGGTTTTCTGTTTTTTCCAATTTTATGTCACTGGGTACTAGGTATGGTTATATTCCTTTCAATGGTATCAGACTTCGTTCTGCTTTGAAGTTAAGTTACTTAAGCTCAGTTTGATCCCTTTGAGGCTTGCCTTTAAGCTTTACTAGGGCAGACCAAGAGCTGTATTTAGTCTAGGGCTAATGTAGTCTCACCACCTTTCTGAAGACTTCATGCAATACCTTGGGTATTAGGCCATCTTTCCATTCTGGCTGGTGGGAACACAAAATATTCCCAGTCCTGTGTGAGTTCAAGGAATTGTTTGGTTTATTAGTTCTTTGCCTGACCTGGGGCAATTTAGGTTCACGCATGCCAAAATAGTCACATTATAATTGTCAAGGTTGGAAGAGACCCCTCTGCATTCTCTTTGCACAACTCTCTTGTTTTGGGGGAGCTTTTCTTACACACCCTAGCTTCCTTGGCTTCTCTATCTCTGTCTTTTAATTCCAGTAATATCACTGATTTCTATTTAGGTCACCCATGCTTTGTGCTGCAGCCTGAATATTCTTCTAGGGCTTATCTCATCTGTTGCTATTTTCCCAGGGATCAAGTCGCATGCTGTCTGTTGTCCAATGTCTGAAAATGATTTTTTCCATATATTTTGTTTGGTCTTCTAGTTGTTTAGGGTGGAAGGGTAAACTGGTCCCTGTTACTCCATCTTGGCAGGAAGTGAAAGTTCCTGACATGCTGATTTCTGATTGATGGCTAAGAGTAATATGTTTTTCCACAAATATTCTAGGAATTTGTTTTTTAAACATATAAACAAAGGCCTGCTATGAAAATAACCTGTTTTCTACTTCTTTCCAGGTCTAAACCTCCCACAGTGGAATATTTTTCTTCTTACTATGTTGAATAAATTTCTTTAAAAAAGAATGAGTTTTCAAGAAAATCTGCAGAAAAATAGATGGAAAGAGTAAGAATTCAGTTCTGACAGTCATTAGCTTCTTGAAAGAAATATCTCTCAGTAATAATTAGTTTTCACTGCAGAGTAGTTTTTCCTGCAAGATCTATATTAGTTATAAAATGTATTAATAAACAAATGCAGGTCCCTCATATGCCTCTTAGTTTATCTAAATATTGCCTTCCTGTGTTATTAGAATCTGTAAACAACAAACAGCCTAACCAGTCAAATGTGAAATCATTTTCATTTTATGTTCTCATTGACTGTGAAAGAACTGAAATGGATTGCAAATCACACACCAACAGCTTTCTAATTACTGTATTCCCTTTGCAATAGTTATTTAAAAAATGTTTTTATTATAGTATAGTTAATTTACAATGCTATGTTAGTTTCGGGTGTACACCTAAGTATATATATCAGTTGGCAACAAAGGTGTGTCTAGTCAAGGCTATGGTTTTACCAGTGGTCCTGTATGGATGTGAGAGTTGGACTATAAAGAAAGCTGAGCACTGAAGAATTGATACTTTTGAACTGTGGTGTTGGAGAAGACTCTTGAGAGTGCCTTGAACTGCAAGGAGATCCAACCAGTCCATCCTAATGGAGATCAGTCCTGGGTGTTCATTGGAAGGACTGATGTTGAAGCTGAAACTCCAATACTTTGGTCACCTCATGTGAACAGCTGACTCATTGGAAAAGACTCTGATGCTGGGAGAGATTGGGGGCAGGAGGAGAAGGGGACGACAGAGGATGAGATGGCTGGATGGCATCGCCAACTCAATGGACGTGAGTTTGAGTAGACTCCGGAGTTGGTGGTGGACAGGGAGGCCTGGTGTGCTGCGATTCATGGGGTCGCAAACAGTCGGACACGACTGAGCGACTGAACTGAACTGATTGTTGTTGTTAATGTGCAGTTGGTAAGTCATGTCTGTGTGCTAAGTCACTTCAGTCGTGTCCGACTCTGTGCGACCCCATAGACGGCAGTCCACCAGGCTCCCCCGTCCCTGGGATTCTCCAGGCAAGAACACTGGAGTGAGTTGCCATTTCCTTCTCCAATGCACGAAAGTGAAAAGTGAAAGGGAAGTCGCTCAGTCGTTTCCGACCCTCAGCGACCCCATGGACTGCAGCCTTCCAGGCTCCCCTGTCCATGGGATTTTCCAGGCAAGAATACTGAAGTGGGTTGCTACTTTCTACTATGGGAAATCTTCCTGACCCAGAGATCGAACTTGCATCCCTTAAGTCCCCTGCATTGGCGGGTTAATTCTTTACCACTGGACCACCTGGGAAGCCCCACATATACATATGCTGCTGCTGCTGCTAAGTCGCTTCAGTTGTGTTTGACACTTTGCGACCCCACAGCCAGCAGCCAATCAGGCTCTTCTCTCCCTGGGATTCTCCAGGCAAGGATACTGGAGTGGTTGCCATTTCCTTCTTCACATATACATCAGTTCAGTTCAGTTCAGTTCAGTCGCTCAGTCGTGTCCGACTCTTTGCATATCCATACGCATATATTCACTCTTTTTTAGATTCTTTTCTTATACAGGCCATTACAGAGTATTGAGTAGAGTTCCCAGTGCTATACAGTAGGTTCTTATGTAATAGTTATTTATGCAAGTAATTCCATCTCTTATTGACTCCAGAGTGAGGAGCAATAGGGAGAAGTTCTGAGGCAGCAATCCCTGTCCAAGTTGTAAACATTGCCAGTGTATGTTCTGAAACTGGAACGAGTCTTCACTAAAGATTGAAGTTTAAAGCATATCCTTAGGAAACATTTCTTTTTCTACTGAACCATTTTAGAAACACGTTTCATGGAATCCAATCTTTCTGCTCTGGTTAGTTTTATACAGAAATTTCAGAGAGAAAAATTCACTTTTGACATAGTTTTGAATAAATTTCAGATTAGAAAGAGATTATAATTTCACTGAGGAATTAGGACAAAGGAATGCATTATTGCCAAGACACATAAAGCTGTCTTTCATTTATTTGTCAAATGTGTACTGAGTGATCCACTATATTTGGGGCACAGTGCTGACACAGGAGAATTCAGACAAAGAAACCAACAAACCTGCTTTCTCAAGAAAAAGAAACTGTTTTGAATTTTATTGCCATTTAAGTTGCTTATTTAATATTAAACAATATTTTCTCCATTGATTTATAGAACACCATGAAACAGTGGGTAATTCTTTATTCTATGGCAAAATTGATCTTCAAGGTTTTGTTTTCAACTGCCACCAATGCGTTAATTTTGGCTTTTAAAAAATCTCTACAAAAGAAGAATTCTTTTCCGTTAGCCATGCTTGTTAAAAATTTAGGGCGACTTTTAATGTTCAAATAAAAGTTGCATTGTGTAGCAATACTTTTTAGATTTTAAATTAAGGTACTAGGGATCCTTGCCTATTGTTTGGCGTGGTTCTGCTGGGTTGTGTTAAGTTCAGTTTCTGTATTGACCTTAAGTTTTTGGATTTTGATCTCATCTCTGACTGCCTGGTTTTGACTGAGACTCCTTTCCTCTGGGTTTCTGTCTGCTTAACTGTTCCAGTTTGAGACCAGCTCAGTTAAACTCTTTTGGCTCTTGGACCTTCTGCATCACTTCCCAGTCGATGGTTTGCTCACTCCTGGCACAGAATTTTCTTTGGATGACTGTCCTGTTGGTGGTTACTCATTCCCCTACTCCACCCACACTGGATCTCTGGCACAAGCCTAAGACAATGTAACTGTGCACCTAGAGGAAATCTGTAGACAGGACCAGGTAAATGCCTTTAGCTATTATACTTTCTTCCAAGAGGGGTTTGCTACCTATAATACTTTTGTATTGCTAAGGCTTTTATTTTGTATTATAACTTATGGAAATCCTTGGGCTTTGTGTACATTGGGTTAATCCAAGGCCTCACTACTTGGCTCTGAAAAGTGAAGAATGAAATCTCAACTCACAATCAACAATTTTACAGGTTACTTTGGTCAGCGTAGCTCTACCACTTTCAAATCACCAGATTCCGTTTAAAAAGCTGTCTTACTTTGAGAGTATTCTTTTATTTTTAGATTGCTTTACAATGTTGTGTTCGTTTCTGCTGTACAAAGTGAATCAGCCACATGTATGCATATATCCCCTTCCTCTTGAACCTTCCTTCCCCGCCACCATCCCACCCCTCTAGGAGCTCCCTGTGCTATACATCAGCTTCCCACTAGCTATGTATTTTATGCACAGTAGTAATATATGTATGTTAATCCTGCTCTCTCAGTTTGTCTTACCCTTCCCTTTCCCCTTTATGTCTGTGTTCTCTACTCCTGTCTGTGTCGCTATTCCTACCTGGCAAACAAGCTTATCTGTGCCATCTTTCTAGATTCCATACATATGTTTTTTTTCAAACTTTAAAAAGATTATTTTTGATTGTTGCTTTGTATGGGTTTCCTCTAGCTGCTGCAAGCTGGGGCTACTCTTTGTTGCCATGCACACTTTTCTCATTGTGGTGGCTTCTCTTGTTGCAGAGCACAGGCTCTAGGCACGCGAGCTTCACAAGTTGTGGCATACAGGCTCCATAGTTTTAGCTTGTGGGCCCCAGAGCACGTGGGCTTCTGTAGTTGCAGCATGTGGGCTCGGTAGTCGTGATACAGGGGATTAGTAGCTCTACAGCATGTGGAATCTACCTAAGCCCATGTCCCCTGCATTGGCAGGTGGATTCTTACCCACTGAGCTACCAGAAAAGTCCACACATGCATTTTAATGTCATATCTATTTAAGTATTTTATTAATTAGAACAGTGAGAAGTTTTGTTAGTTTCGGTATCTTACTAATTTTCTTATAACTCTAACTTAGATATTATATTCAAAAGCAGAGACATTACTTTGCTGACTAAGGTCCGTCTAGTCAAGGCTATGGTTTTTCCTGTGGTCATGTATGGATGTGAGAGTTGGACTGTGAAGAAAAGGCCTGGCGTGCTGCGATTCATGGGGTCGCAAAGAGTTGGACACGACTGAGCAACTGAACTGAACTGAACTAACTAAGAAAATAAACTAATAAAATTCAAATCTGTCCTTGAATCACCAAGGTCATCATTAGGATAAATTACCAATGATTAGTAATTGTTAATTTGAATAAAATATATGAAGTTGAATAAAATATAAAAGTCAATTTACAATATATGTACTAAGTACCCATTCTGTGACCAACACTGTTAAGGTTCTGGGGATATAATGGTAGGTAAGACAGGACCTTATTCTTTCAGAGCTCATGGGCAAAGTGGGTAGGTGGATGCTCAGCAGACAATTTCAAGAAGATGGAGAAAGTGCCATGACAGCACTAGCTGTGCATTATGAGAAAGGACAAGAGGGCCAGCCAATCCAGTCTGGTGTTGAATCAGATGAGCAAGAAAAGGTCCCAGAAGAGAGAGATGGAATTGAGTCCTAAAGAGTACAGAAATTCATGAACGGGGATTATATGGACTTCTTAAAGTTGGGAAATGTGTCTTTCTTTATTCAGATAAAGAAGCAGGGGCAGGGAATTACAGGAAGAGTCATTTATGACTTGCCCTGAGTAAGGAAGACTTGATCTCGCCCCTTCTGGAGGGAAATGACTTTATTGTAATCCTATATTTTATGTTAGGGCTCCTCTGGTGGCTCAGATGGTAAAGCATCTGCCTGCAATGCAGGAAATCCTGGGTTTGATCCCTGGGTGGGGAAGATCTTCTAGAGAAGGGAATGGCTACCCACTCCAATAGTCTTGCCTGGAGAATTCCATGGATAGAGGAGACTGGTGGATTACAGTTCAAATATGCTTGAATTTTGTGTAAAATTCTATAGTACATCAACATTAATATCAAACATGTTCAAAATTTTTTTTACAATGTTAGTATAATTATCATTCCAAGAAAATACTCTATGTGTATACTGTGTTTTGTTTGTTTTTTAATAGCCTTGGCATATCATCAGGTACTCTTGTGAAAATTAGAATCTCAGTTTGAGAGGCTTTGGTAAACACTTAAGAACCTTGATTGTGGATTTCGATTGACCTAGTTTGAATCTTGACTCCACCTCTTCCTTAACGGACATTTTATTTAATTATTACTCTTAAACTTTAAATCCTTCTAGTGTAAAATGGGGATTCTGCACCACATTATAAAAATAAGTTGTCTTACATTAATTCAGTGTAATGAGGCCAAGGGTAGAACCCTGACAGCCTAAGCAGGTCTCAAAAAAACCCTTAAAAATAAGGTAAAGTGGGGATTCTTGGAGACGAAGATGAGAGCATATACTTAGGGATCCTGTACAATATCCCACTAATTCATGAATGGAGATTATATGGACTTCTTCAAGTTGGGAAGTATGTCTTTCTTGGTCCTCCATGTATGCTTAACACAATGCCTGGCACCGAGGAAGTACACAATAATTAGTTATTAACTTAATAAAGTAATGACATTATGTTGTGTTTTTTAATCTATAAATTAAAAAGTCTCTTTTTATCGATAAATAGATAAAAGTCTCTTTTAATCTATAAATTCTTCTTTCATTCCTATCTTTCCCTTGCAAAGTTTCTTTGAAGAACTTGGGCTGTTATGTTTGACTTTCAGTTTCCCACCATCTGGAGTGAACACTCATGGTGCAATTTGGCTTTCTTTGTTCCTTGTATTTTCTGGAAATTGGCAGCTTGATCCAGAGTAATGATCAGACAGAGCTTCTAACCCTTTGACAAGACTGCTGCTGCTGCTGCTAAGTCGCTTCAGTCATGTCCATCTCTATGCGACCCCACAGATGGCAGCCCACCAGGCTCCCCCGTCCCTGGGATCCTCCAGGCAAGAACACTGGAGTGGATTGCCATTTCCATTTCCCCAGCCACCTTTCTCTTTCTCTCTCTTTCTTACTGAAATGTAATTGACATAAAACATCGTTACTTTCAAGTATAAAGTATAATGATAAGATATTTGTCCATATTGCAAAAGGATCAACACAATAAAAAGTCTAGGTAACATCCATCACCATACATAATTACTGATTTTTTTCTTAAGATGAGAACTTTTAAAATTTACTCTTTTAGCAATTTTCAGATATGCAGTATGACATTATTAGCCTCTATGCTGTACATTACAAACCCACTACTTATTTTTTATAATTGGAAATTTGTACTTTTTATAATTGGAAATTTGACTCCCTTAACTCATTTCTTTCATCTCCCACCCCAACCTCAGGAAACCAGCAATGTTTTTTTTCTGTATCTGTGAGCTTTTCTTTTTTTAAATTAGTTTTTTCAAGTAATGTATTAATTTCTGCTGTACAGCAAAGTGATTTGGTTCTAAATATATATATCTTTCCCATGTTCATTTCCATTATGATTTATCACAGGGCATTGAATATAGTTCCCTGTGCTATGCAGTAGGACCTTCTTGTTTACCCATTCTATTTATAATAGTTTATATCTGCTAATCCCAAACTCCCAGTCCATCCATCCCCCACATCCCTCCTCCCTGGTAATCACAAGTCTGTTATCTCTGTGAATCTGTCGTAGATAAGCTCATTTGTGTCATGTTTTAGATTCCACATATAAATGGTATCATATGGTATTTGTCTTTCTGACTTACTTCACTTAGAATAATAATCTCTAGGTCCATCCATGTTTCTGCAAATGGTATTATTTCATTTTTTTTATGGCTGAGTAGATCCCACTGTATATATATACCATATCTTCTTTATCCCTTTATCTGTCAGTCAACATTTAGGTTGTTTTCATGTTTTGGATGTTGTGAATAGTGCTGCTGTGAACGTAGGGGTGCATGTATTTTTTTGAATTATGGCTTTATCTGGAAATATACCCAGGAGTGGGATTTCTGGATAATATGGCAACTTTACTTTTAGTTTTTTGAGGAATCTCCATACTTTTTTAATAGTGGCTGGAGAGCTAAGAAAGCCTTCCTCAGTGATCAGTGCAAAGAAATAGAGGAAAACAATAGAATTGGAAAGACGAGATCTCTTCAAGAAAATTAGAGATATCAAGGGAAAATTTCGTGCAAAGATGGACTCAATAAAGGACAGAAATGGTAGGGACCTAACAGAGGCAGAAGATATTAAGAAAATGTGGCAAGAATACACAAAAGAACTGTACAAAAAAGATCTTCACAACCCAGATAATCACGATGGTGAGTTCTTACCTGGGAGCATGTTTGCCTCTGATGGGACTTTCAGCAACGTCTGGAGACATCTTGGTTCTAAGAACCAGGGTGGGGTCGTGCCATCAGCATCTACTGGGTAGAGACCAGGGATGCTGCCAAACATCCTAGAGTCCCAGAATAACTCCTGTCTCTTATACACATCTAAGAACTAAAGAGCCTCTTGATGAAAGTGAAAGTGGAGAGTGAAAAAGCTGGATTAAAGCTCAACATTCAGAAAACAAAGATCACGGCATCCAGTCCCATAACTTCATGGCAAATAGATGGGGAAACAGTGGAAACAGTGTCCGACTTTATTTTTTTGGGCTCCAAAATCACTGCAAATGGTGACTGGAGCCATGATATAAAAAGATGGTTACTCCTTGCTAGAAAAGTTATGACCAACCTAAACAGCATATTAAAAAGCAGAGACATTACTTTGCCAAAAAAAGTCCGTCTCGTCAAGGCTATGGTTTTTCCAGTAGTTATGTATGAATGTGAGAGTTGGACTATAAAGAAAGCTGAGCACAGAAGAATTGATGCTTTTGAACTGTGGTGTTGGAGGAGACTCTTGAGAGTCCCTTGGACTTTAAGGAGATCCAACCAGTCCATCCTAAAGGAAATCAGTCCTGAATATTCATTGGAAGGACTGATGTTGAAGCTGAAACTCCAATACTTTGGCCACCTGATGCATAGAGCTGACTCATTTGAAAAGACCATGATGCTGGGAAAGATTGAAGGTGGGAGGAGAAAGGGACGACAGAGGCTGAGATGGTTGGATGGCATCACCGATTCAATGGACATGAGTTTGGGTAAACTCCAGGAGTTGGTAATGGACAGGGAGGCCTGACGTGCTGCAGTTCATGGGGTTGCAAAGAGTTGGACACGACTGAGCTACTGAACTGAATTGAACTGTACCAATTTACATTCCAGTAGCAGTGTAGCAGGGTTCCCTTTATTTTCATACACTCTCCAGCATTTGTGATTTATATTTTTTAATAACGACTGTTCTGACTGGTGTGAGATCATAGTTTAAAAAATTTTTTTTATTGAAGGATAATTGATTTACAGAATTTTGTTGTTTTCTGTCAAACCTCAACATGAATCAGTCATAGTCATACATATATCCCCTCCCTTTTGAACCTCCCTCCCATCTGCCACCCCATCCCACCCCTCTAGATTCATACAGAGCCCCTGTTTGTTTGAGTTTCCTGAGCCATACAGCAAATTCCTGTTGGCTATGTATTTTACATATGGTAATATATGTTTCCATGGTACTCTTTCCACACATCTCACCCTCACCTCCCCTCTCCCTTGTCCATAAGTCTATTCTCTGTGTTTGTTTCTCCATTGCTGCCCTGTAAATAAATTCTTAAGTACCTAGATGTCCATCAACATATCATAGGTTTGATTTAAATTTCTCTAATAATTAGAGGTGTTGGACACCTCTTCATGTGCCAGTTGGCCATTCTGAAGACATCATATGTTTTCTTTGGAGAAATATCTATTTAGGTCTTCTGTTCATTTTTCAGTTGGATTGTTTGTTATTGCGTTGTATGAGCTGTTTTTGTATTTGGAAATTAAGCCTTTGTTGTTTGCAAATATTTTCTCCCATTTGGTAGGTTGTCTTTTCATCTTGTTTATGGTTTCCTTTGCTGTACAAAAGCTTGTAAGTTGATTAGGTCCAATTTGTTTATTTTTACTTTTATTTCTATTGCTTTGGGAGACTAACCAAGAAAACATTGGTAGGTTTTATGTCAGAATGTTTTGCCTCTGTTCACTTTTAGAAGTTTTATGATGTCATGTCTTGTACTTAAGTGTTTAAAGCCATTTTGAGTCTATTTTTGTGAATGGTGTGAGGGTGTGTTCTATCCACATTGATTTACATGTGGCTGTTCAACTTTCCCAGCATTATTTGTTAAAGAGAGTGTGTTTTCTTCATTGTGTATTCTTGCCTCCTTGTCAAAAATTAATTGACCATAGGTGTGTAGGTTTATTTTGGGGCTCTCTCTTCTATTCCATTGATCCATATATGTGAACTTGTTTTTTTTTGTTTTTGTTTTTAGATTCTACATATAAGTAAGATCTTACAATATATATCTTTCTTGGCCTGACCTTTAACATAATACCCTCGAGGCCCATCCATGTTGTTATAACAATTAATTATGTTAAATTAAATATCAGAAAGAAAGACATATACTGTATGATCTTACTTATATGTAGAATCTAAAAACAAAAACAAACAAAAAATAAGTTCATATATATGGATCAATGGAATAGAAGACTTAACTTATATGCAGAGTACATCATGCGAAATGCTTGGTTAGATGAAGCACAAGCTGGAATCAAGATTGCTGGGAGAAATATCAATAACCTCAGATATGCAGATGGCACCAACTTTATGGCAGAAAGTGAAGAAGAACTGAAGAGCCTCTTGATGAAAGTGAAAGAGGAGAGTGAAAAAGTTGGCTTAAAACTCAACATTCAGAAAATGAAGATCATGGCATCTGGTCCCATCACTTCATGGCAAATAGATGGGGAAGCAGGGGAAACAGTGAAAGAGTTTATTTTTTTGGGCTCCCAAATCACTGCAGATGGTGACTGCAGCCATGAAATTAAAAGATGCTTGCTCCTTGGAAGAAAAGTTATGACCAACATAGACGGCATATCAAAAAAAAGAGATGTTACTTTGCCAACCAAGATCCATCTAGACAAAGCTATGGTTTTTCCAGCAATCACGTATGGATGTGAGAGTTGGACTATAAAGAAAGCTGAGTGCTGAAGAATTGATGCTTTTGAACTGTGGTGCTGGAAAAGGCTCTTGAGAGTCCCTTGGACTTCCAGGAGCTCAAACCATTCAATCCTAAAGGAAATCAGTCCTGAATATTCATTGGAAGGACTGATGCGGAAGCTGAAACTTCAGTACTTTGGTCGTCTGATGTGAAGAACTGACTCATTGGAAAAAACTGTGATACTGTGAAAGACTGAAGGCAGGAGGAGAAGGGAATGACAGAGGATGAGATGGTTGGATGGCATCACCAACTCGATGGACATGAGTTTGAGCAAGCTCCAGGAGTTGGTGATGGACAGGGAAGCCTGGCATGCTGCAGTCCATGGGGTTGCAAAGAGTTTGACATGACTGAGCGACTGAAATGAACTGAACTGAACTGATGAGTTTCAACCCATCACACTTCTTTAGCAAAGCTTATATCACCTCATCAGTAACCAGTGCTATCCTCTTCTTATTGACTCCTGAATCCTGCTTATAGCCTCCTTGCTGTCTGGTGTGTTAAGATATTACAGATTCTTCTTGTACATTTTCTCTCTTAGACTTGAGATCAACAATTTCTTTAAGAAATTTTGGTTTCTTTTAATAAGAACTAATTGCATTAATGGGATTTAGCTACTGTGCTTATCATTTTCTAGTCTTCTTCAATGGACAGGACATACATAATAATACATGTATATGTATATTTGTGTATATATACAAAGATATATATTTTTTACTGAAATAAATACCTCACAGCTATTTCAAGTTTAGTGCTTGCTTCCTGTATACAAGTATTTTTAACGAGGCAAAGTAGAGAATCTGGCTAATACTATGTCAGCTGACTCTGAAACCACTTGATTAAATAATAAGTTCCTAAGGCTTTCAAATATTTGATATAACAATGCAAAATTACCTCAAATATGTGCATAATGCTATTAACAGTATATCATTTCTGTACACTTGAGACTTCCAGGTGTTCAAGTGGAAAATGCAGAAAGACTACAAGGATACTTATAGTAGACTGTGCTTCAGTTTTACAATTCCATTTAATCTATGTTGCTATAACAGTATTCTATTTAGTACAGCCCTAAATAAACAGGTATCTGTAAGCTCTCTGGGTGCTTGCTCATCAGTTTATTCCCAGTACCTAGTATAGTGAGCTTAGTGGGCTCATAGCAGGTGCCTAACTAGTGCTTATAAAATGAATGCTATTGCTGGTAAAACACTGATGAGTAAGTTTGGAGACACTGTCCTTTCTTGGCCCTCTCGCAAAACATTATTCATAAGCATTGGCATAAGCATAAGTTTTAAGTACTTTATTGTGTCTGTCTGACCTATGCTGGCAAGTGAATTGAGAGTTTTAAAAGCTTATGAGGGGTTTAACCCAATAAACAATATTAAGAGGTTCTTACTATTACCGTTAAGGTCTGTAAATTTCCTAAATGCAGTCTGTCTGTGGTTTGTACCTTGTATTTTTCACTACATCATAAAGGTTAATTTGGTAAAACAGATGATAAAAATGCATTTTAAGGATAATACTAATTAAAAATTAAAAGAAATAATGTTGATGAATAAATTCTAGAATTAGAGAGAACGTTAACATCTCAAATTTTTCATTAAATGGCTTTTAATTAACTCCTGAAAGATTACTCATTCTGCAAAATCATGTAAAAAAATTATCAGTCAGGTATCAGGAATTTTTTCAGAATATTTTATTCTACTACTTTCTCAGAATTTGTTTTTTTTTTTTTTACCTTTATGACTAAATTATTAAATTTAAATATGAGTTATTCATCTCCCATTTCCCCTTTGGCTATGGTATATTTTGTTTTGTTTTTACTTGGTGATTTCAAGCATTCTGGTCCTTTTAATATTGGGAAGCCACAGAATGGTTTGATCCTTTCAGATTTGATAAAACAGAGAAGGGAGGGAAAAGGAGAACAATGGTAGCTTCATCGTGTGTAAAGATTGAAGGGAAAGGGCAACTTGACTCCATTTATCTTTCTATTTCAATATTGCCCCAAGTGAACTTGCACTGACCCTGGACCAGAGACCTGTGGTTTTGTTGTTTAACTAGGAGTACAGATATTTTTCTGGAGAGTTTTGGAATCCAGTATTTAATTACTTGCTGCTGGAATCCTCTGTTTCTGTGGGAACCTCTTAAGTATTTTAAATTAACTTTGTATTTGATATGGTAACATCAGCAACAGAAATACTGAAGCCTTTATTGGAGCCTCAAATGGATCTACTATAGGCTATCCCTGGCCAGTGATGTGTTTTATCTGAGCTATATTGTATTAGGAAAAAAGTGAATTATTTGCCAACATTAAAATTTTTGAGTTTTTAAAAAATCTCAAATGTGTATTTCCGGTGCCTCTTGGAAGATCAAGATATTTCACTGTAGTGGACCCACATTTTCATACCATAGCTATTGATTGGAGGTGGATACTGGAGTTGCTCTTCATATAGTCTCTCTGATGTTGAGAGTGAGTGTCAGTTACTATTTATTAAGAGAGAAGTGGAACACTTCTTGTATCCTTGTCTCCAGCACCAGAAGCAAGGTAAAAGATAGACCAAGAAGTTTGCATATGTCAAGAAAAATGGGAGGGAATAAGGGAGAATATTTTGTGTGTGTACATGTAAGAGAAAAATATTCCATGCATTTAACATCAAAGTATGTTTGCTTTGAAAGAATACAACTTAAGACCTTAAGGAAGCAAACCATCCTTAGGACTGTGAATGGTAAAAGGTAAAGATAATTGATTAAAAAAAAAAAGAAAATCATAATGGTCTGATAAAGGAACTCACATTTCAGTACAGCTTGTTTTAGAATGTGGATAACATAGGTGCAGATGCTGTAAAACACTGCTAGTTATTAATTGAAAAAAAAAAAAAAAAAACCTGACCAGGTATCAAAACTTTTTGCAGATGATAAGCTTATGTAAGATTATCTACTGAATGCAGCAGAAATCGTGTCCTAAACAGAAGCAAGCATTTACAGATATAAACCTCTCTAGAAGTGCTGCTTTCAGTATGTTATAGTATATATGGGAGTATTTTCAGAGTTTTAAAATTGTGGATTCAGGGAACACAGGTATTTGTCTTGGATGTGACCGAAGAACTTTTAGATATGGTACCTATGACAACTATAACATCAGGATATGTGATAATATGTTGAGAATGATATAGATATAATATAGGATGGTCAAAATTAATGGTTGGGACTCTTCAAATGGTCAGGATTAATTTGTATTTATTATGATTTGATAACATTTATATCCAAAGTGGCAGCATTTTACAAGGATATGAGACTTAGGTCCATTCATTACAACATCATCAAGAGTCATTTGTAGTAAAAAGTGAAATATAGTGCAGGCCACTGATTGAAGGTACTCATGGCATGAACTGTGGACAGCTCAATCACAGTGACTGGAGTGTCTGGTCAATGGTCTATTGTGCTTAAAAGATTTGTTTCTGTTTCTGAAGGAAATTAACTGTTGAGGAAAAATCCCTACCTTGACTCATCAAGTAGGAGTGGAATATAGACTTAGCATTTTTGCTTGTTTCTTTGAATATTTTCTGTAAACATTTACATGTAATTGCAATAGTATGATTGCATCTGCTCATTCTTAGTAAAATTTTGTTTTTGAGAACTGATTAACATCATTTTACTATTCCCCCACATAGAGGGCTTTCCATGGGCTGTGTTGGAAAGCAAGGCCTAGGCCTGAGGCTGAACTAAATCTTTTTATTAATATTTTCTGCCCCCAAATGTAGCCCTTGGGGCTGCTTGTTTGATGGTCACAGTTGACTCTTGTTCACTCAGCAGCATAGGAGACATGCAGCATGTTTTACATCTCAGTGGCCAGAGAAGCAGAGAAAGCCATTGAGAGACAAGAGCCAAACCTGCATTGCCCTTTATAATTGTTGGTTTTATCATATATTTGATATATGTGATATAGTAATATACCAAGAATAAAAGTAAAGCAAGCACCTGTGTACTTCCCATCCAGCTTAATAAAGAGAAATTCTGTATGCTCAGTTCCTCCTACCCTTCTCTCTTAGCATGCAGACTCTTGATTTGATCAAGAGATCATCACTCTCTTGATTTTATATTTTCTGTCTCTCACTCTTGTCTATAGTTTTAGGGGATAGTTGTGTATCTCTAAATAATATGTTGTTCACATTTCACATTTTTGAACTTTACCTAAAGGGGGTCATACTACACATATTCTTTAGTGACTTGCTTTTTGCTTAACAATCTGTTGTTAGAACATGTTGATGCATATAGTTCACTTTTTTCACCATTGCATGATAGACTTTTGTAGGAATATGCCACAATTCATCCATTTTAATGTGGATGGACATTAGGGCTATTTATTTATTTTTTTCCTGCTAAGACAAGCAAGACTTTATATTATTTCAGTGGCATGTCTACTATATACCAGGCACTGTTCTAGATTCTAGGGATGTGTCAGTGAACAAAGACACCAAAATCCTCACTTTTACTGAATTTATATTCTAGTTGGAGGAAGCAGGCAAAATAATAAGTAAATTTTATGTTTTGTCATAATGTGATTGTTATAGACACATGGCAGAGAAAATGATAAGGAGTACTTAAATTGGGGATGGAATTGGGATTTTAAACAGGATGATCAGAAGGGATCTCACTAAGCATATGAACAGCTGAAAACAGACTTGAAAACGAAAGAACTGTGGTCTAGGGAGAGTGTTCCAGGAAGAGGAAACAGTACAGAGGCCTCAAGGGGGTTGCTTTTCTTATATTTTATAAGTATGTCCTGGTGCACATGTGTAAGAGGTTTCTGAGATATATTACTAAGCATGTACTGTTATGTACATCCTTAATTTTACTTGTGTATTAATCTGTGTGGACTAATGATTGAGACATACAGCCTAATCTTTAGTTTCCTTTTCCTCTCATTTCATCTCCTCCTTCTCACATTAGATTGGAAGTTAAACACTCAGTGCTTCCCTGAAAATTTTGACTTTCATGCTTAATAAGTTTAAAGTTGATCAACAAAATTAATACATGAATAATGTAAGTTTAAATGCAATGATTCAGTAATACCCATCCCATTTTATATACATTTCTGTGATATATTTTAGTTCTTTAAAAAAAAAATCGCTAGCTAGACACTATTGCTATTGTTTTGGACATGTTTATTGTTATTTTCTGCAACAATGCTTATTCACATAAACATTCTAATCTCTTTTTTCATCATTTCTTCTCACATCACATACTTCAACCTAGGATCATTTTATTTTTCCTTGTAATTATATATAATTTCCAGAATTCTGGCAAAATTTTCCTGTTTATTGGATGAAGATACCTCTGTTCTCGATTTCCAAATAAGCCATCTTTCATTTCTAGCAGTTTTATGATTTCTTTTCAGTGATCATTTAAGTTTGGAAATCTTTTTTCTTGCAATGAATGCTTGGTGAGGCTGGCAGTTATTCAGAATTGTAGTCAGACATCTGGAGAGCAGGAGGTACTAATAATTTTCTTGTTCTATTTCTTTGTGCTTCTATGTATAAATATTATGTAGATGTGGTCATTAGATAGTGCTTCAAAAGTAATAAAATGTTAATTCATAGAGTAAGATTAGATATCACTGTTTTTGAAAAAGCAGAAGTTAGGGCAATGTATTTTAGGATTATTTCATGAATCTGGGTTTATAGGACATTTGTTTTCTTTTTCAACACATTAGCTAGATTCTTTTAATGATCTTGGGGCCAACTTTGCTCGACTGTCATAAATTTTCTGATAATAACTGTGTCAGCACTGGAAAATTCTAGTAAAAGGACTGTATTTTCTAACAGAGATTAAAACAGATTGACTATATTTTATACTTTTTCATGATTCACTTCATTTTTTAACATACCTTCTGCACTTGCTTCTGACAAAGCAGATTCCATATTATTGGTGCATTAATTATTGACCTTTTTTTAAGTGCCAAAGGGAGGAGAGGAGTAATCAAAATTTATATACTTCAGCATTTTCAAGTACCCTTTTTTCACTTCCTACTTGAATCTTGGCTCTTTTAATTGTAAATGGCATGACCAACTTTGGACAAATTACCTGAACTCTCAGTTTTCTCTTTTGAGAAATAAATGTAATTAATAATAGTACCTAATTGAGAGTAATACTGTCAGGGTTAAATAAGACAGTTACATAAAAATACTAAGGCTATTTCTAGCAAATAGTAAGGAATTAATAAATGAATATGATTTTCATTACTCTTAATTCTGGAACTGTAGCTGAAGTGATATGAAATTGAATGCATTGGAATTAAGGAAATGAAGGCATTAAGAGGAGAGTGTAATGAGTGGGTTGTCCACATGAATGTCAGAGTCACCCATCAGTCTCCTGACGGCAGGAGAAGGCTAGAAGGTCTAAGTTGTCTGCCAATGTCTTTGGTTAATAAAGAAGACGTGGATGGAGGCAGGTAACAACAATGATGAGGAATAAGAAAGGAATGGTCATAAAGATTCAGAGATTTTTACCTGAAGGCAGGGGAGAAGGTCTTCAGACAGCAGACTGAGGAAGGAGGAAAAGGCTGATCTAGATACCTAAATCTGGTATATATAGGAGTATGGACGTTGGACCCTGAGTGCCTGTGGGAGGGCTGTGTACTTGAGGTGTGTACAAGATTCAGGTTAGGCAAGGAATTGGAAGAAGTTGAGGATTTGTAAAGATATTTTTAATCTGAGGAGAGTTTCTCTGAGATACAATAAATAATTTTTAGAGGGAGAGAAGCATTATGATTGGTTTAGAGGAAAGAAGTGCAAAGAAAAATGGGACTGAGACAGTGGAAGAGAAGTGACTAGTGGGAATTTTGATGATGATCAAGAGTAACGTGAGTGTAAGGCCCAAGGTCTTCAGGAAGAATTAAAATGGCTTCTTAGTTCCTGTCAAGATGGAGAAATCAATCCTGAAGAAACTATAAAATGAGGGGGTGGGGCGAAGGTTATCTTGCTCTGGTGAGTGAGGTGGCTGCAGTTCAAGGCGGCAGGTTGCAGAGGCAGCGAGGATGGAGGGAAGCTTTAAGTTATGCTCTTGCCTCTCTTCCATTTCCTTGGGACAGTCGGTGCCCACCCTTTCTCCACAGAAATTGGCAGCAAATGCCCAGGGGCAATAATGAAGTGGCGCACAAGTTCCAGTGATGTGAGATGTGGCCAAAAGCAGCCATGTAGAGACCAACTGCCCTTGGACCTTAATTCCTCAGTCCCTTTCCTCTCCAAAGCTCAGGGATGATGAGATTACAATGTAGAAAGACTTCCTTATTTCACTGGTACTTCTTTCCAAGTATTTACGAGAAACCCAAATCAGAGGATCTGCCTGTAGAGTGACAGCAAAGGGGAGTATCAACAGTAGTTTTTTATGTCTGCAACTCTCTACCCTCTCTTTTCTCAAATAGAGCCTGGCTTTCAAGTGATTCTCATTACACAGTTCCAGACAGAATAGCTAATGCTGTTCACAAGCCACAAAACAAACAGATACTAGGTCCCTGAAGAGTTGACTATGACAAATGAAAGACAATAAACTGAACAACATATACCATCTGGAGTAGTATTATCAGAAGAGAATGTATCAATAATTTTAAAAATGCATGGAAAATATGCTTTTTAGTAATACGAAGCAAGAAGAAAAAGTTATAAATAAGAATTAAAGGGAAATATTCAGAGTAAAGAATGTGATATTGAAATAAGGTATATATGCACTAGTATCAGAAAGAATGTAGCCAAGGAATGAATTAGTGAAGAAGAAAAGATTGAGGAACTTACCCAGAGGAAGTAAGATAAAATACAGAGAAAAAAATTAAATAAATGCTGAAAGATAGATAAGGGGGAGAAGTGCAAATATCCAGTTGATAGAATTCATAGAGGAAGAAAAGAAGAGGGGATAAATACTTGAATACATAATAAGGCTTAATTTCCCATTATTGATGATGGAAAACCCCAGCTTGAGAAAGAAAAGAGAACAGTGATGCACAGAAATTTAATAGTGGAATATAGGAACATGAAAGACAAAGAGAAAATTCTAAAAGCTTCCAGACACAGATTCCTCACCTAGGAAAATGAACCAGATTGAGACCACGTTTCTCAACAGCAATGTTACATGTAAGAGAATAATAATGTTTTTTAAGGTATTGAAGAAAAATAATTTTGAACTAGAATTTGTTTATTCAGCTAAATTTTCATTCAAATGTGAGAATATAATAAAAAATGCTACTCCTTTGTAAGGCCTTGTTGTACAAACTCCTCACCAAATACTTTTGGAGAAAAATCTCTAATCAGAAGAGATTGGGGGTTGAGAGTAATAAAATATCATGTAAATTTGTTGTAAAACATAAAATCCAGTATCAAAGGAATGAAGATAGGAAAGTACAATAAAATAAACCAGGAAAAAATACTTAAGTAATTTTACTAACGGACTGTGTGGGGAGGAATTAAAAAGATGTAAGTGCATGCCAAAGGACCTTTGTTGAAGGGAAAGATGTCAATGTTGATAATTAAGAAATCAATGGGGACTTCCTTAGTGGTCCAGTGATTAAGACTCCATGCTCCCCAATGGTTGGGGAACTAAGATCCCACATGCCACATGGCACAGTAAAAGAAAAAATGAAGAAATCACCAAGGATAAATAAATGTCTTCTATCAAAAACAACCACTGTAAGAACAAAAATAGTATGTTTACTTTTTAAACCTATGGAAAGAAACAGTTATATCCAAATAAAAATCATGGAAGGAGGAAAAAAGGGAAAATACAATAAGCAGAAAATATGAAATAAGATGGTTGAAATATATATGAATATAAAATAAATACAAATAGTTTAAGATCATCAATTAAGAATCTACGGTCTTAGATTGGATTAACAAGATCCAATACAAGACTAACATACTGTTACAAAAATGTACCTTGTGTTAGCCCATAAAATTTCAACAAATCTTAAATGAATAATAGGAGCTATGTTCTTTGGTCTCAGTGCAATACAATTAGAAATTATTAACAGAAAAAGATAGCTTAAAAAATCCCAATTTGTGTTTGAAAACTACATAATTACTGTTATTTATTATAATATAAAATAATTCTTAGATTAAAAAGGAAACTATAATGAATTAAGAAACATTTAGACCTAAATGATAATGAAAAAATTTGACATTTAGATTTTTGGGGCACGGCTGGAAAAGTGCTAACTTGGAGAGAAATGTATAAGCTTAATGGAACTGGTAGGAAATAAGGTTTAAAACAGATAAGATGAGCATTCAATTCAAGGAAGTGGAAAAAGAGCAAACCCAAAGAAACCAGAAAGAAATAATGAAGACAGAAACAGAGAAGATAGACTGTGTATGAAATGTAATAAAAAAGTTTTCTAAAATAAAAAAATGGCTTTTTGAAAAGGTTAATACGACAACTATATTTCAGACAAGACTAAGCAAGAAAGCATCAAAATTCATATAAACATGAAACAAAAAGGCCCATTCAAAGCCTTCTTTCTTTTTTATTTATGTGCCTCGTGGAAGAAAGGATTGCCTGAGATCCACAGAATGGGCCATCTTGCTTATCTAATTATTAAGATTCTCCTCTGCTAAGTGGACACATATTTACACATTGTGTCCCCATTTGGAGAGATTTGTCAAGATGCTTCCCCCTTCCACACACTCATACCCTCCTAAACAAGTGAACGGTGAATGAAATGTACACTAAAATCCCAAGCTGGGAATGGTTTTGAGCTGATACAGGCACGTAGTGTAGTTTGTATATAGAAAAGCCTTTGAGAGTTGAAAATGAATACAGTCAAGAATGATGACAGGCTTGAAGACCTTCCACCCCAGCCTAGTCCAGTATGGCTTCCTTAAACACCCATGCTTGCCTCTTTCTTCCCTACTCTTCAGATACATAAAGGGCAAACCCTGTTCAAAGGCAGAAATATCAAATCTCTTTACTCTCTCATACTTTCCATATTTTCTTTTTGATTATTTAGGACAACTATCTCATCTCTTGCCTCTCTTTTGAGTTGGCCTATAATGCCACTTCATGGCATTATAATGCCACTTCATGGGAAATAGATGGGGAAACAGTGTCAGACTTTATTTCTGGGGGCTCCAAAATCACTGCAGATGGTGACTGCAGCCATGAAATTAAAAGACGCTTACTCCTTGGAAGGAAAGTTATGACCAACCTAGATAGCATGTTGAAAAGCAGAGACATTACTTTGCCAACAAAGGTCCGTCTAGTCAAGGCTATGGTTTTTCCAGTAGTTATGCATGGATGTGTGAGTTGGACTGTGAAGAAAACTGAGTGCCAAAGAATTGATGCTTTTGAACTGTGGTGTTGGAGAAGACTCTTGAGAGTCCCTTGGACTGCAAGGAGATCCAACC
>SJYT01049511.1:61742-72848 GCA_006410635.1 Cephalophus harveyi
AGTGCCAAAGAATTGATGCTTTTGAACTGTGGTGTTGGAGAAGACTCTTGAGAGTCCCTTGGACTGCAAGGAGATCCAACCAGTCCATTCTGAAGGAGATCAGCCCTGGGAGTTCTTTGGAGGGAATGATGCTAAAGCTGAAACTCTAGTACTTTGGCCACCTCATGCGAAGAGTTGACTCATTGGAAAAGACTCTGATGCTGGGAGGGATCGGGGGCAGGAGGAGAAGGGGACGACCGAGGATGAGATGGCTGGATGGCATCACGGACTCGATGGACGTGAGTCTGAGTGAACTCCAGGAGTTGGTGATGGACAGGGAGGCCTGCTGTGCTGCAATTCATGGGGTCGCAGAGTCAGACACAACTGAGCGACTGAGCTGAACTGAACTGATAATGCTGCTTTCCCAAATGGGACCCTGGTTGCCCTTGACTATGAATTCCTCTTGCATCCTGGAAATAGATCCTCAGGTCATCTCAAATGATACCCCACAGGTCTTAGCTGCTTCTTCATGACCCAAGTCTATGCATTTTCATCTGACTTTGTCCACTCTTTTAGGGGAGTTTGACAGCCTTATCCAAGTCACCCCAAGCTAGTACATGGGTCTGCTTTCAACAGAAAGATATCATTTATTTAGTCTATCAACTTTCATTGAGCACATGGCACCCTTCTATCTGCTGCTGCTAAGTTACTTCAGTCATGTCTGACCCTGTGTGACCCCATAGATGGCAGCCCATGAGGCTCCCCCGTCCCTGGGATTCTCCAGGCAAGAACAACACTGGAGTGGGTTGCCGTTTCCTTCTCCAATGCATGAAAGTGAAAAATTGAAAGTGAAGTCGCTCAGTTGTGTCCAACTCTTAGCGACCCCATGGACTGCGGCCTACCAGGCTCCTCTGTCCATGGGATTTTCCAGGCAAGAGTGCTGGAGTCACACCTTTTAAATGGATTTCTTCTCAATTTCTTGATTGCCAGAAGAATAGAAACCAACCCTATTTGTTTCTTCTGTTTTTTTTCCTTAATGTCACAGGGCTTCTAGAAATCTCAAGAATAGAAAAGAACTTTTAGCATATTGACTTCTGGAGACATGAAGACTTCTGTTACTCATGTCAGAGCTGTTTGTTTTGAAGATAAATTTTGTGTCAGAGTTATCAACTATTAATATTTATGGTTTCAAGTTCATGACATTATTTTTAAATAAATGAGACAAAACCAAAGAAGCACTCTATCAGCTAATTAGAATTTATTCCAAGTTGTAAAAACTGTTATCAAGTTGATGCAAGTTAATTTAGAGACCTTCAGAAATGAGTTTGAATTAAGATGTAATAAATCTATTACCATTATCTCATTCTTCAGGTGATTGTGGCTTTGGTAGTTAAAATATGGCTCATAAAATTTATATTTGTAGTAAGATTAATTGGCTTTGAAACTTTTTAGAAGGACACCTTCAGAAAAGGATCAAGTTGGAGTTGATGGATATAGAAAATATAAACCAAATGAATCAACATAAGCCTCAGAAGAGAATCTTAATGATAGGTCAATCAAATGGTACATCCATACTTATTTCAAATGATGTTCTAGATATGAATCATTCATTGGCATAAGATTCTGGGCAAAAATACGTTCTATCCCAAAAGGTGACTGTAGAGTTGTGGGGGCCCCTTCTTATGGGAGTGGAGGTAAATGTAATTACTTACAAATATGGATCTTAAAATATTTTCCAGTATGCCAATGGAGCACAAAGCTGGAATAGCTAGGTTACAGCTACCCAAAGACAGATTCCTTCCCCACCCAATATAATTTCTGGAATTACTTAGAAGCATTTCGGCCCTTGTGGCTAGAAACAGGATCAGTTAGGTTTCAGTTAGGGTTCCTCTGAGAAGCCAAACCACCATGAATATTATGGAAATAAAGGATTTATTTTAGGATTAGACTTTACACAAATATGGGAAAAAAGCAGAGAATGTGAAAGTCTAAAAGGGGGAGTTGGAGGATCACTGAGCATCCTTCTGAAGTACTGGAGTGGGTGGAGGAGACCCAGTGTGCAGACAGTTCTGAAAGGCCAAGCATATCCAACTGTTGAAGTGGGACTTCAAAGTGGGAGAGGTGGAGAGGTCTGTTGCAAATGGTTGCCTCTGTGAATCCACAGCCAAGATCCTGGTGTTAGTCCTGGGGCTGCTGGGTCAGCAGAGCCAGTAGTTTGGAAGATAAGCTGAATGAGGAGCAGATGAGAGTGATTTACATGCTGGCCGCATCTGCCTCTGGCCCTCTCTGTGTTTGTGATGAACTTCTCAGAATAATAACTGCTGTTTCACTTCTGCCTTCCAATTCTTGCACAAAAGGTACTAGGAAGAGGATTCTGGGAGTTGTAAATTACATTTTAAATAAATGCACCTCTTACTTATTGGCATTTATACATACTTTTGACCATGTTTAACATCCAAAAAGTTTCAGTACAAAATCATGCTTCAAGCTAATGTGATGCAGTCAGTCATTCCTCATAAAACCAAAAGCATGCTAACCTTCTTTATTCATTGGTAACTCTTTTATCTATTTTTAACTTTATCCATTTTTAAACTCCTATCTGAGTCACACTTCTCTTTTGATAGTCTATATCTTAAATACTGAAACATAAAAGGACCCAGTATTAACATATATTATGTTCAGTAGGAGGGAAATAGGAAAGGAAAAAATAGAAACAAAAATACTTTATAACACTCCAGTTGGTCATACTTCTTTATCTGTTGGAGTGACTCAGATCTTCCTAATTGAAAGATATGAGCCGTTAACAGTCCTGTCTGTATTGAACAGAGATTCCCTGGTGGCTAAGACAGTAAAGAATCTGCCTGCAATTCAGGAGATTTGGGTTTTATACCTGGATATAAAGATTCCCTGGAGAAGGGAATGGCTACCCAGTATTCTTGCCTAGAGAATTCCAGGAGAGCGGTGACTGGTGGGTTCCATGGGGTCACAAAGAGTTGGACACAACTGAGTGACTAAGACTTTCACTGTACTGAATTGTTTTCTATTGACTTAGATCATGGATCTTGAAACTCCTAAGATGCACTTCAAGAAAATTCTTGCATTTTAATTTTTAATTTTAATTTATTTTTTAAAGATATTTTTGATGTGGACCATTTAAAAAGTCTTTATTGAACTTGTTACAATGTTGCTTCTGTTTTTTGTGTTCTGGTTTTTTGACCCCTAGGCACATGGGATCTTAGCTTCCTAACCGGTGATCAAATCATCACTCTCTGCATTGGAAGGCAGAGTCTTAGCCACTGGCTGGTCAGGGAAGAATTCTTGCATTTTAGACATACTGCTCCCCATTCTCATTTTTGAGTAGCAACCAATTTTGATAAGCTAAGATCAATCACTCCAATTATCTCAGTTCTTATTAGTTTACTGGCGTGAGAAACACAAAGTGATCGTTTGGCAGTCTCAACTCCCACTTTAAAAGAACCATTAATGTGTCACTTGGTAGAAACACTCTTCTTTGGGGAACTCAGCTCTTTAACCCAGCAAAGCTGCAGGAATGGGAAGCAAACTTTTGCTAGTGGATTACTAGAGGTAATAGGGAGAGGAGTCACTCTATTTTCAGCACTTGATATTTTGATTCATGCATCCTGCCTATGGGAAAAACAGAGCTATATATTGATGACTGATTCAGAGAAAATACTGCATTCTGATGGCATCACTGGAGGGTCACTAAGTGCTGCCACATAACTTGCACTGGAACCTGAGTCTTGCTATCTCTGTCTAGCCAGCAACACCAGGGTGATGGGGAAAAGGACAAGAACACTGAACTTCATGAGCATGAGTCACACTTCACTTACTGTGAAATGAGTTCTCTGGTCAGAAGCAATGCAATATGGAATCTGATGATGATGAATAAGGCATTTGTAAATCCATGGTTTAGCAAAATTGTTGAGGGCTGGAAGGACAAATTCATATTCACAGTGTCTATTTCAGCGAGAACAAAATTCTACGTCTTCTTTGATGGAATTAGTCCCAACTAATCAACCTGCTACCAGGTGACTGACTAGTTCACTTGAGGGATGGTACCATATTGTGCATTAGTGGTGGTCTCTGTTCTTGATAGGTTTGGCATTTCTTTTCAGCTGTTGTAGCTAAATAGGCCTTGGTGAGTGAAAGTCCAAATAGTTGAGCTCATGTAGAACTTCCATCCTTTTGTTCTTATACCCATCATGGGAAAGATTGCCTGAGATCCAGAGAATAGCCATTTTACTAATTAAGATTTTCCTCTGCTGATATCACTGAAAGATACTGCTTCTGATGGTCTTCACTAACAGTTATGGAGGAGCAAAATCAACAGATCAATAACTACCTATCAGAGAGAGTGTTGGTTTACTTCAAGTAAAGAAACAGCATCTGGAACAGTAGCTGGATTTGGAGTTGCCACCTGATTAAGTTTATGAAAACATGCTATCAGTTTCCAAGCTACATCTGAAGAGGTAAAACAGGTGATTTGAATGGGGATGTGGAGAGAATCTCTGCATCCTTCAAATTCTTTATGATGCAATTAATTTGCAATTCCTCCAGAAATACTATATTATTTTTTAGAGTACTGCTTAGCTTTTTCCATAATAGCCCTCATTTCATGACATAGAGGACCAAATGTGGGATTTTGCTGGTTGCTAATGATGTCTATTCCAACTATGCATTCCAGAAACTAGGGAAATAAACACAGTGTGAGTTGGGAAACACTGAGCTCACTGTATAAAGATGTACCCTTAATAGAATGACCTACCCCAAGCCAAAACTCTGTTGATCACCTACTCTACATAATCTCCTCCTCTTTCAGGTAGACCCCACTGGAATTTGAGATAGAAGGAATTGTTGCCAATACAGAGCCAATGTCCAGTAATACCTCATAAGTCTAATTATTTTTTTTCTCCAATTGCGCAGTCACCTCTAAGTCCCTTTGGAGAAGTATAAAATTGGAAGTGTAACAGAGTGTAGTGTTCTGACTCAGCTTTTTTAGATGTAGAGATGGTATATATTAGTTTTTTTTTTTAAAAAAAAACAGCATTATTCAGATATAATTTATATACCATAAATTTCATCTGTTTAGACAGTAGAGTTCAGAGTAGGTTTTTATTTATAGAGTTTTGAAACATTTATAGAGTTTTGAAACCATCACTATGATATAATTTTATAACATTTCAGCATTGCCCAAGGTAACCATGTATTCACTGATAAACACTCTACATTCCCTCCTCTCATTTCCCACTTTCACCTCCCAGCCCTAGGCAACCAATAATATATATTTTATCTCTATAAATTTAGCTATTTTGAATGTTTTAAGTATGATTATGCAATATGTTGTCTTTTGTGACTGGTTTCTTTCACTAAGCATAATATTTTTGAGATCCAGCCTTGTTGCAGCTGTCAGTACTTCATATTTTTTTAAATTTTGAATAATATTCCATTGTCAGGATGTACTATATATTGTTTTTTCAATAGATGGAGGGTATTTGGGATATTTCCATTTTGGCTATTTTGAATAATACTTCTTTGAAGATTCATATATATGTGTGTGTGTGTTTGTGTGTGTGTGTATAGGAATATGCTTCATTGTGTTTCAGAGGATACCATAAAGAAAGTGAAACTATAACCCACAGACTGGGAAAAAAGTTTTGAAAATCATATATCTGATAAGTACTCATACACAGGACATAAAAACAACTATTACAATTCAGTAAGAAAAAGATTATCCTATTCAGAATCAGGCAAATGATTTGAACAGACATTTCTCCAAAGAAGTGATGCTTATATGGCTAATAAGCACATGAAAAGATGTTCAACCTCATTAGTCATTCAGTTCAGTTCAGTTCAGTTCAGTCGCTCAGTCGTGTCCGACTCTTTGCGACCCCATGAATCGCAGCACTCCAGGCCTCCCTGTCCATCACCAACTCCTGGAGTTCACTCAGACTCATGTCCATCGAATCAGCGATGCCATCCAGCCATCTCATCCTCTGTCGTCCCCTTCTCCTCCTGCCCCGAATCCCTCCTAGCATCAGAGTCTTTTCCAATGAGTCAACTCTTCTCATGAGGTGGCCAAAGTACTGGAGTTTCAGCTTTAGCATCATTCCCTCCAAAGAAATTCCAGGGCTGATCTCCTTCAGAATGGACTGGTTGGATCTCCTTGCAGTCCAATGGACTCTCAAGAGTCTTCTCCAACACCATAGTTTAAAAGCATCAATTCTTCGGTGCTCAGCTTTCTTCACAGTCCAACTCTCACATCCATACATGACCACTGGGAAAACCGTAGCCTTGACTAGACGGACCTTTGTTGGCAAAGTAAAGTCTCTGCTTTTCAACATGCTATCTAGGTTGGACATAACTTTTCTTCCAAGGAGTAAGCGTCTTCTAATTTCATGGCTGCAGTCACCATCTGCAGTGATTTTGGAGCCCCCAAAAATACAGTCTAACAGTTTCCACTGTTTCCCCATCTATTTCCCATAAAGTGATGGGACCGGATGCCATGATCTTTGTTTTCTGATTGTTGAGCTTTAAGCCAACTTTTTCACTCTCCACTTTCACTTTCATCAAGAGGCTTTTTAGTTCCTCTTCACTTTCTGCCATAAGGGTGGAGTCATCTGCATATCTGAGGTTATTGCTATTTCTCCCGGCAATCTTGATTCCAGCTTGTGTTTCTTCCAGCCTAGCGTTTCTCATGATGTACTCTGCATATAAGTTAGATAAGTTGGGTGACATTAGAGAGATGCAAATTAAAACCACAATAAGATCCTGCTTCACACCTATTATAATGTTTATAGTTAAAAAGACAGAAAATAATAAGTGTTGGTGTGGAGGGTGTGGAGTAATTGCATCTGTGTTATGTTGCTGGTGGAAACACAAAATGGTGCAGCCACTTTAGAAAACAGACTGGCATTTCCTCAGAATGGAATAGAGTTACCATATGATCTAGAAATTTCACTCTTAAGTATTTAATCATGATGACTATAACTCTTTGAGAAACTTATTGAAAATCTTGGTTTAAAGCATCTTTGGAATTAATTGAACTGGTTCTGGTTCTGGAGCTCATTTTGAGTTTCAAAATTAAGAAGACTGAAAATTTGGAAAATTTTAAAATTATGGCAAAATATTAATCAAAAAGATGAAGACATCTTTGGAAAAATAGTTGTTTACAATTTTCACTCCAAAAAAAAAAAAAAAAAAAGGAATAATGTAATCTGAGTATTCTCTAGCCCCCAAATCTAATCTAGAAGTCAAAACTACCACAATAACAGGTTGGCTAAGGGATGTCAATGTGAGTAATCATGGAAACCAGTCAGTAAAAAACCTCTGAAAAGAGAAATAACTTCAAAATTTTCTTGTGGGCTTTGCCAGTGTTTTCTTTGATGTCGTTGCTGTTTGTTTCTCTGGTTGTCATACTTCACCGTTGTTGGAGGTAGGATTTCATAACATCACTAAATATTTTTCATGTTAAAGCAATAAAAAATCAGTCTAATAGCTATAATTATTTTGTTCTTTTGAAGAAAATGCTAATTTGATGCAAAATAGTTAGATTTACAGTGTCATATTTTAAATATCTGGATTTCTATTTCAGGCTCCAAGATTTTTTTTGAAATACAGTAGAACAGTAAATTGTTTCTGAATTTATAAAAAGTCATCTCATTCAACTAACTGATTTACGTTACAGTATTTGCCTTTATGGATGATGATGATGTGGTAGTAAGACTGAATGTTTAAGTTGAAACAGACTGAGTTACTGCAAATTTAAAGTATTTAAAAACATACTATTTATAAGTTCTCTAGTTTTAGTTCTTAGATGCTTACAAGTGAAGATCAGTTTTACCTTGAGGGTAGATTTTAAGTGAAATGTAGCAGAATGTCTTTAATTTTACATTAATTATCTTTGAAGAACGTTTTTTTTACTGATTTGATAAAGTAATATATTTTGCAATGAAGTGTTAACTTCCTGTTATAGCCTTCATTGCTTACTGATAGAATAAGTTGGCAATGAATAATCACATATACCAAAATGATAAGTCATGTCAGCACATGTCTGGATAGAGCCCTCCAAAAAAAGTTAAAAGTTTTACAAGTTCCCATATACAGTCTGAGAAATTGTTGAAATGATGCAAGAAGAACAAACATATTCCAAAGTTGATCTATGACAACTTTTTCCTGAGAAATTCTTTGGGATAGAAATCTGGAAATACTTCTCTTAAAGAAAGGCACACATAGAAAATGCAGGCCAATGAAAAGGAGAATATATACTACCAAAGAATCAAATATGTTAGCATTAATATTGCATTTTGAAATTCAAAGTTTACTGAAAAGCAATGTCCAAAAGCAAGTGTGTAAAACTAGACAACCATTTAAATTTTTTAGCAAATAAATCTCAAACTCATTCTATATTCTATTAAACTAAAATTATTTCATAAATCTTATATGTGGACACATGCATGTATCCTGAAAGTAGATCCACTAGTCCTCATAAAGTCGATTCTTTTTTATTTTTTAAATTATTTATTTTTGATTTATTTTGGCTGCATTAGATCTTAGTTGAGGCATGTGGGATCCAGTCCCCCTGCAATGAAGACTTGGAGTCTTACCCACTGGACCACCAGGGAAGTCCACATCAGGTCAGCTCTTTACTCTCTTCTAATTTTCTCTCTGCTCTCTCTTTCTCTCTTCTTTTTTCCTTTCTCTTTCTCTCTTTCTCCTATACTCTCATCTCTCTTATCTCCTCCTTTTCTCAATGTCTCTTTTACTTTCCGTTCTCTTTCTTTCATTTCACTTGTTCTCTCATCTCTCCCTCCTTTTCTTCTGTTTTACTCTCCCCATATCTTTCAGCTTTTGTCTCTTTCTCCTCTTACCTCTCTTTCTAACTCCTTTTCTCCCTTCTTCCTCCTCTACTTCCCTCCATCTTTCTCTCCCCACTCTCCTCTTCTTCCCTGCCTTTCTCTTCTTTTTCCTTCAATTCTCTTCTGTGTTTGAGTTTGGTGTACTGATAATGTAACATTGCTAGGACTCTATTGCAGGAGGAAACAGGTGGCCCTGATGTACCCATTTGTACAGGTGTAACTGGAGAAATTGTGATTCACACAGTCAAAGGCTTTGGCACAGTCAATAAAGCAGAAGTAGATGTTTTTCTGGAACTCTCTTGCTTTATCGATGATCCAGTGGATGTTGGCAATTTGATCTCTGGTCCTCTGCCTTTTCTAAAACCAGCTTGAACATTTGGAAGTTCATGGTTCACATATTGCTGGACTAAAAGAAAGCTGAGCACCGAAGAACTGATGCTTTTGATCTGTGATGTTGGAGAAGACTCTTGAGAGTCCCTTGGACTGCAAGAAGATCCAACCAGTTGGTCCTAAAGGAGATCAGTCCTGGGTGTTCATTGAAAGGACTGATGCTGAAACTCCAATACTTTGGCCACCTCATGTGAAGTGCTGACTCATTGGAAAAGACCCTGATGCTGGGAGGGATTGGGAGCAAGAGGAGAAGGGGACAACCGAGGATGAGATGGCTGGATGGCATCACCGACTTGATGGACATGAGTTTGAGTGAACTCCGGGAGATGGTGATGGACAGGGAGGCCTGGTGTGCTGCGATTCATGGGGTTGCAAGGAGTCGGACACGACTGAGCGACTGAACTGAACATGAGAAATTTCAGGGTGAGCCCCATAGGGATTCAGTTTCCCAAGGGATGAAAGTACCTCCTTGGAAAAAATCTTTTTGTAAGGAAAATATATATATGAACTCAGTTCAATGTATATAATTAATATTTATAGAGGGCTGTATGGTTCTTAGTAAACTTTATAAAATAGAAATTCAGAATCTTTACATGATCAGTAATGGAATGACATGAAATGCATCAGGACAGTGAGGAGAAAAATAAGAAAGTGAATTATCATTACCAGTATTTTTTCTATTCTCTTTCACCAACAAAGAAGGTTATCCTAATTCTCTGAATTCATTAGTAAGCTATTATTGCTCCTTATTCATGAAATTTTCAGGTCTCTTGTTTGTGTTTTTTCCTCGCCTGGCTATCTTCTCTGCCCTTCTGATCTTTTCTTTACCCTTTACCACTCAGCTCTTTCAGTTCAGTTCAGTTCAGTCACTCAATCGTGTCCAACTCTTTGTGACCTCAGGAAGCGCAGCACGCCAGGCCTCCCTGTCCATCACCAACTCCTGGAGTCTACTCAAACTCACATCCATCGAGTCAGTGATGCCATCCAACCATCTCTTCCTCTGTCGTCCCCTTCTCTTCCTGCCCCCAATCCTTCCCAGCATCAGGGTCTTTTCCAATGAGTCAACTCTTCTCATGAGGTGGCTAAAGTATTGGAGTTTCAGCTTTAGCATCAGTCCTTCCAACGAATATTCAGGACTGACTTCCTTTAGGATGGACTGATTGGATCTCCTTGCAGTCCAAGGGACTCTCAAGAGTCTTCTCCAACACCACAGTTCAAAAGCATCAATTCTTCGGTGCTCAGCTTTCTTCACAGTCCAACTCTCACATCCATACATGACCACTGGCAAAACCATAGTCTTGACTAGACGGACCTTAGTCGGCAAAGTAATGTCTCTGCTTTTTAATATGCTATCTAGGTTGGTGATAACTTTTCTTCCAAGGAGTAAGCATCTTCTAATTTCATGGCTGCAATCACCATCTTCAGTGATTTTGGTTGGAGCCAAACAGATACAAGNCTTAGTCGGCAAAGTAATGTCTCTGCTTTTTAATATGCTATCTAGGTTGGTGATAACTTTTCTTCCAAGGAGTAAGCATCTTCTAATTTCATGGCTGCAATCACCATCTTCAGTGATTTTGGTTGGAGCCAAACAGATACAAGAATTTCTCCTGGCTTTGTGATTCTGTAACTATTTGCATATACATTTTTTTCTTTTTTTAAATATAAATTTATTTATTTTAATTAGAGATTAATTGCTTTACAATATTGTATTGGTTTTGCCATACATCAACAGAATCCACCACAGGTGTACACGTGTTCCCCATCCTGAACTCCCCTCTCTACCCCTCCCTGTACCATCCCTCTGGGTCATCCCAGTGCACCAGCCCCAAGCATCCAGTATCATGCATCAAACCTGGACTGG
>SJYT01049526.1:0-59329 GCA_006410635.1 Cephalophus harveyi
TTTGGAATCCCACTGACCATGGAATTATGGGATTTGAATCAAGCTACCAAGATTTCAGGGCTTCGCAGGTGGTGCTAATGGTAAAGAATCCACCTGCCAGTGTAGGAGATGTAAGAGAGGTGGGCTCGATCCCTGGGTGAGGAAGATCCCCTGGAGGAAGAAATGGCACCCCACTCCAATATTCTTGCCTGGAGTATCCCATGGAAAGAGGAGCCTGGTGGGCTACAGCCTATGGGGTCATAAAAGAGTCAGACATGATTGAAGCAACTTAGCACTCACACATGCGCCAAGATTTTAATGGGCAGTGGGATTCCAGGTGATCAGTGGGTTCCCCTGGAGAGATCTGACTTCAAACAGAAGTGCAAAGACAGGCTGATTTGCACCTCCCACTAGAAGGCTGTTCAGATGCTGAGGCAACGGAGGCAGGAGCAGAGAGGGTCATAAATCCGAAGGAGGGAGGACGAAACCCGAAGCGGCTGTTCCCAGGTTCCCCGCTGGATCCACTCTGACTCTCAGTCTAGCAAAAGGCCCCTCTGCCTCCTCTCCCCTGCTCCAGGGAACGGAAGAGTCAGCATTCTCCCCATGCTGATGACATCTGTTACTGCCAGGGGTTAAGAACGGCCTCCAAAGATAACTGTCCTGTTATCTGTTATTTCCAGACTGAATAGCCTAAAGTCACTCACTCTAAAAACAAAATTTTTTTTTTTTTTTTTGTTTTTTTAATGGTCTAGTAAGACCTGCTAGGGAAATTCTCCAGGCTAAGATGATCACGTTCATAATCTATGGAAATGGGTGGCTCTTAGGCCAGCATAAGGAGGTCTGTATGCATCCTCAGCCTTTTCTCAATCACAGTGATATCACTTTTATAAGTTCTTTATATGGGATTTCTGCATCAAATTTACCTAAATAATGAGTTCTACGCTTTAATTAAGGTCTTAAAAGCGTTGCTTGGAGCTTTTTGAACTTAATCTCACTTCTGTTTGTCTTTGGGTGGGAGCAGAGGGAGAAACATGACATTTCCTGGTGGCTAAGATGGTAAAAAATCTGCTTGCAGTGCAGGAAACCCAGGTTGGATTTCTGGGTAGGGAAGATTCCCTGGAGAAGGGCATGGCTCCCCACTCTAGTATTCTTGCCTGGAGAATTCCATAGACAGAGGAGCCTGGCAGGCTACAGTCTATGGGGTCACAAAATATTGGACATGACTAACACACACACACACACACACACAGAGACAGTATTTGGAAAAAAAAAAAAAAGACTCTGCCATAGAGTCTCTTGATTCACCTGCAGGTAGATGAGACTGAGGCCATGTGTGTTTGTTAATTGCAAGAGATAAAAACCTTCCTTAAGTTTATCAAAGAGCATTCATTGGCTTATGTAATTGGAAAGTGCAAAGGGGACCTGCGTCAGGCACAGCTGGATCCAGGTGCTCAAAGGCTATCATCAAGCAGCTGCCTCTGCTCCCATTCAGGGATGCTTTCTCTTTTCTTGACTCTTTAATTAATCAGATGACCGATTTTAAACTAATCACCTTGCTCAGGAGACGGAGAATGCTTGCTGGCCAGCCTGGGTCATCTGTCTACATCTGTAGGAAGGCCAACGGAGAGAGAAGGGGAAGTCTCTAAAAAGAAATGAAAGGAAAAGTGTTGGATGGACAAAATGATAAAATTTATTCCTACCATTGTAATAGAATAGAGACCCCAGAAACTAAGGCATGTTTATATAAAATCTAATATATGGATGCAGGTACTTTGATGGATCAGTGGGGAGATGAGATCCTATTTACCAAAAGGTGTTGATAAAATGGTCACTTATCATGGGAGGAAAAAGGTGGAATTGGATCACTGCCTGACACCACACCAAAAATGAATTTCAGATGAATGAGAGACCCAAGGGTCATTGTAAAAATTTTCAAACTCTTATGTAATGTAGTGAAGAATATCTTTCTCATTTTCAGTTCAGTTCAGTTCAGTCGCTCAGTCGTGTCTGACTCTTTGCGACCCCATGAATCGCAGCACGCCAGGCCTCCCTGTTCATCACCATCTCTCGGAGTTCACTCAGACTCACATCCATCGAGTCAGTGATGCCATCCAGCCATCTCATCCTCGGTCGAAAAAAAAAAAAAAAGACTCTGCCATAGAGTCTCTTGATTCACCTGCAGGTAGATGAGACTGAGGCCATGTGTGTTTGTTAATTGCAAGAGATAAAAACCTTCCTTAAGTTTATCAAAGAGCATTCATTGGCTTATGTAATTGGAAAGTGCAAAGGGGACCTGCGTCAGGCACAGCTGGATCCAGGTGCTCAAAGGCTATCATCAAGCAGCTGCCTCTGCTCCCATTCAGGGATGCTTTCTCTTTTCTTGACTCTTTAATTAATCAGATGACCGATTTTAAACTAATCACCTTGCTCAGGAGACGGAGAATGCTTGCTGGCCAGCCTGGGTCATCTGTCTACATCTGTAGGAAGGCCAACGGAGAGAGAAGGGGAAGTCTCTAAAAAGAAATGAAAGGAAAAGTGTTGGATGGACAAAATGATAAAATTTATTCCTACCATTGTAATAGAATAGAGACCCCAGAAACTAAGGCATGTTTATATAAAATCTAATATATGGATGCAGGTACTTTGATGGATCAGTGGGGAGATGAGATCCTATTTACCAAAAGGTGTTGATAAAATGGTCACTTATCATGGGAGGAAAAAGGTGGAATTGGATGACAATTCCTGACACCACACCAAAAATGAATTTCAGATGAATAAGAGACCCAAGGGTCATTGTAAAAATTTTCAAATTCTTATGTAATGTAGTGAAGAATATCTTTCTCATTTTAGGATAGGGAAAAAAAATAAAGATAAAAAGCACAAAATATAAGAGACTGAAAAATTTAAGAACATTATAATTGAGAAATTTTGTTAATCAGAAAAGACATATTAAAGAAAATGAAGAATCGAGCTATAAACTAGAACATATACAACTACACACACCAGGCAAAGGGTTAGTATAAAAAGACACAAATATCAAAACATTTAAGAACTCTTACAATGCAATAACAATGTGATANAGAAATTTTGTTAATCAGAAAAGACATATTAAAGAAAATGAAGAATCGAGCTATAAACTAGAACATATACAACTACACACACCAGGCAAAGGGTTAGTATAAAAAGACACAAATATCAAAACATTTAAGAACTCTTACAATGCAATAACAATGTGATAAATCAATAGAAAAAATAAGCAAAAGACATGGAAAGACATATTGCTAACCCAAAAATTTGCAATAAACTTATGAAGAGCTGCTCAACCTCAAGGGTAATCAGTGAAATGCAAATCAAGATCCTGATGAGATGGAATTTTATGTTCAGGTAATTGACAGAAATTGACAGAAATTTAAAAGTCTAACAACATCAAGTGTTGATCAGAATGTGGAACTAAAAGAATGCATATTTTACACTGCTAGCTGGAATGTGAACTGGTATCGTCGTTGTATAAGACAGTTTGGCATCATTATGTAAAGCTGAACATTTATAACCTATAAAGAAAGCTGAGAGCCAAAGAATTGATGCTTTTGAGCTGTAGTGTTGGAAAAGGCTCTGAGAGTCCCTCAGACTGCAAGAAGATCAAACCAGTCAATCCTAAAGGAAATTAGTCCTGAATATTCATTGGAAGGACTAAGGCTGAAGCTGAAGCTCCAATACTTTGGCCACCTGATGTGAAGAACCGACTCATTGGAAAAGACCGATGCTGGGAAAGATTGAAGGCAGGAACAGAAGGGGACGACAGAGGATGAGATGGTTGGATGGCATCACCGACTCAATGGACATGAGTTTGAGTAAACTCCGGGAGCTGGTGATGGACAGGGAGGCCTGGTGTGCTGCAGTCCATGGGGTTGCAAAGTTGGACAAGGCTTACTGACTGAACTGAACTGAATCAGTGAGGAGTTCACTCCTAGGGACACCCCTAAATGCGTCTCTTACAGATGTGTCAGCAGATGTGACAAGATGCTCATAACGATGCTAATTTTAATAGCAATCTAGAGACAACCCAAATGCCTATGGACAGGAAAGCGGATACATATGTGATGGTATATTTGAGGGGGATTCCCTGGTAGCTCAGCTGGTAAAGAATCCATCTGCAATGCAGGAGACCCTGGTTCAATTCCTGGGTTGCAAGGATCCCCTGGAGAAGGAATAGGCTACCCACTCCCATATTCTTGGGCTTCTCTAGTGACTCAGCTGGTAAAGAATCCATACAGCAGTGAAAAAAGATTGGTGAGGCCACAAAGAACAAGAAAAGTGCACCTTTGTGACCTAACGATAGACAGCATACTTTTTCAATACAATTCAAATAACCACTGGAAACAAAAGTTATCTCTTTTAGGCATGCATATATATATGTGATAAAACTGTCTTAAAAAAAAAAGGAAATGACAAAGTAAAACACCGAACAGTGGTTACTTTAGGGTGAGAAGGACCAGGAAAAGGGCAGGCGAAAACCACATAAATGTGTGAAAATTCTAGCTCTGGAGATGCCCTTGGCTCATGGGTGTTCGCTGTATGAATTGACTCTGACAGTGTGTCATGACTGGAGGCTTTTCATTTATCTGACTCTGTGCTCCAGAGATCTGCTTGGTTTTTGAATGGTAAGCTGTTGGATAAATGCATGCAAATGTGAAGGCAAAGATCAGTGCTTAAGAGAGACAATCGGAAGCTGATGGCTCGAAGATGATGTTTAAAGCCCTGGGAAGAATTTGGATGAGGAGGAAGAAATCAAGCAGGGAGGCTTGTGGTCCCCACTGTTTAGAGGCATTGCAGAGAAGCTGAGCCAAGACGGGGCCCCGAGGAAGGAAGAACACTTGAGTGTGGTGTCTGCACCCTAAGAAAATAATGCATCTGAAGAAGAAGGTAGTGGTTAGCTGTGTTGAGAAAGGTCAGGCCAATGAAGTGACCACTGGATTTCACAAGTTCAAGGTCACTGGTGACCTTGAGCAGAGAAGTTCCTATAGAGTGCAGTGAGATGAAACCTCTTGATCTTCGATGCTGCCACCCTGCGTCGGACCCTTTTCTGTTTATCCCCTGTGACATCTCTGCCTCAGTCTGGTTCCCCACCAGCCTGTCTGCAGCATATTGGACACAGGCCCGACCATGACTGTCCCTGCTGATGTCTGTTGATGCTGTATCTTCGTGACAAGACACCTTCACCAGCAACCTTTCTTGGTGCTCTTGTCTCTCTAGTCTATTTTGAGCTTCTCAGAGTCACATGTCTGCCCACCTCCACGTGTGTGGCCTTGAGGGCCCATCCTTGCCCAGCCATCAGTCTCTTAAGACTTTGCTCACATAGCCTATGCAGAGTCTTCCCAGGCTGACCCTCACCATCTTCTCCTCACCTGGTGGAGTTTCTGGAAGGAAGGCAGCAAGCTGAGAGATGTAGTCACCTCGCCTCTGACTCCGACTCTGCCACTGATAATCTTGGTGACTTGGAATCAAGCCCTTTCCTGCTCTGGGTTCTCTATGTCCTAATCTCTGAAAGGAGGAGGTTCAACTGGGGTGGTTTGAAGGGTCCTTCCCTCTGGAATATTCTGATTCTAGGGACAGAGGTGTAGATTTCTATTCTGAACTCCTGCCGTCAAATGTGTAGACAGAGTGACCATAATCCTCTGTTCATACGAAACTCACCTGGCCTTTGGCCAGTAGAGAAGTGGGGCTGTGGGGGTACAGTGAGAGACTACATGGCGCCCAGTTTGCTGGGTGGTTCTCTACCTAAGATCAGGGCTCTTTTCCTCAACAGATAAGTATGGCCAGCATCTAAGACTGGCTAATGCTTCCTAGGTATAGCAAAGAACCCATCTGCCAATGTAGGAGACCTAAGAGATGCAGGTTTGATTCCTGGGCCAGGAAGATCCCCTGGAGGAGGGCATGGCAACCCACTCTAATATTCTTGCCTAGAGAATCCCATGGACAGAGGAGTCTGGAAGGCTACAGGCCATAGCGTTGCAAAGAATGGGACACGACTGAAATGACTTAGCACCCACACATAATGGATCCTCTCTGAGTCCAGCACGGCCAGTTCCTGGTTCCTTGGCTTCTTTGAATTGCAAAGGCTTTGGGGAATAAAAGGGAATTTTATTTTAAACCATTATTATGCGACACCAAAAGTGTTTCTCGTTTTGAAATGCCTAGTGACGACCGGTTTTATTTTTATACCCACCATTTCCTTGCAAAGAAATTAAACAAACAAACAGATGCCTCTCTCTCTGTTCTGGCTTAGGTCCACAGACAACACAGTGCTTCCTGCACCATCTGCTGGCTCTGTAAAGGTAATTAACAAATGCACACTATTCCCAGATGAGGCTGGTTTCTAAAGGACAAATCACACCAGGCACACGCGAGAGAAACAAAATTAGACCGTGGCAGGCATGCCGGCGGCTACAGACCCGGCCTCCACCGGAGTGCGTTGTTACAGCCGCTTGTCAAATTTTAGCTCCTGGAAATGAATTCAAATGGATTTAGCTAAGGAAACTGAATTTCACTCCTGCTGGGAGGCCCTTAATAAGGGGAAAGGACAATTGCTGGGTGTCCAGGATGTTTGTTTCTCAGATCTAATCCTCTGTCTTTATTTATCATCAGTTTCTTAAGAAGGAGAAATTAAAACAGACCTCAACAAAAGCTCAAGCTATAAGGCTGCATGGGACTCTGAACTGTGGCTTCAGAGGCAGGTAGATTCGGAATCCCAGTATCTGTCTGATCTGCCACATGCCGTGTAGCCCCTCTGAGCCTCGTGCTCACACCTGCATGCTGGGGACAACAGTGATACGGGACGTTCAGACTCATTGTCACAGTGAACGAGATCATGGATTCAGGTCAGGGGCCACATCCAGTGTCTGGCCAGTACGGAGCCCATGGTCAGTGGTAGCTGCTGTTAACATCACTATCAGGTGAGGATTCAGAACAGATGGCCTAATCCGCTCTCAGTGGCAGGGAACTAATACCCCTTCTAGCAAGATCCATATTCTAAAAGGGGCAGAAGCTCTGAATGTAAAAGGAGAGACTAAAAGAGTTGAGCTTAACAAAAGCCTAACTCATTTGAAAAGACCCTGATGCTGGGAGGGATTGGGGGTAGGAGGAGAAGGGGATGACAGAGGATGAGATGGCTGGATGGCATCACTGACTCAATGGACATGAGTTTGAGTGAACTCTGGGAGTTGGTGATGGACAGGGAGGCCTGGCGTGCTGCAGTCCATGGGGTTGCAAAGAGTCGGACATGACTGAGTGACTGAACTGAACTGAAGTCTTAAAAAGATGCATTTAGGGGCAGAAGATACAATTACCATCCATACATATTCAAAATATCTAAAACCCAACAGAGTAAGTGCTCATTTGAACTAAGATTGAGGAGCTAGAGTAAGAGGTATGGGGTGGAAATTTAAAAAGTGGAGGAGAAAATGGGTTGCAATAAGATTGAAATAAGAATTGTGGAAGCAGAGAATTGTCTTCCTGGGAATAAGGAATTATTTGATATGCTTAAAGTTGTTGCTATTGTTCAGTTGCTGAGTCGTGTCTGACTCCTTATGACCCCATGGACTGTGGCACACCAGGCTCCTCTGTCCTCCACTATCTCCTGGAGTTTGCTCAAATTCATGTCCATTGAGTCAGTGATGCTATCCAACCATCTCATCCTCTGCCACTTGCTTCTCCTTTTGCCTTCAATCTTTCCCAGCATCAAGGTCTTTTCCAGTGAGTCAGCTCTTCACATCAGGTGGCCAAAGTATTGGAGCTTCAGCTTCAGCAGTAGTCCCTCTGATGAATATTCAGAGTTGATTTCCTTCAGAATTGACTTATATGATCTCCTTGCTGTCCAAGGGACTCTCAAGAGTCTTCTCCAGCACCATAGTTCAAAAGCATCAATTCTTCGGCGCTCATCCTTCTTTATGGAGTTAGAAAGGACCAAACAGGAGATAATGAAAGACGGGGAATCTTGGCATGCTTCAGCCCATGGGGTTGCAAAGAGTCAGACACGACGTGGCAACTGAACACCAACAACAGACAGGAGATGGTTCTGTAATCTCACAGAAGCTCAGAGCTACCGAGTGAGGGGGCGAGGATGGTGGCTTCTTTGTTTTCTTTGCTTCTGACTGGTCAAGTCAGGGGTCAAGGAACATGCTTCTGGTTCCCCAGAAAAAAAACATCCCAGAAAACACTGTTCAATGAGAGACCCAGGGCTGCTGGAAGCAAAGTCAGAAGGTGGATGGTTGTTTTCCGATGGCAACAAAAGATGCCCTGGCCAGTAAAATGATAATATCTGCAGCCCTTGGTCCCCTCCCTGATGGCTGGAACTTCATTTTTGTGGCGGGGAAGAGTCTTAGTAAATGTTAACTTCACCCACACTTGCCGCTGGTGCCGGATCTCTTAAAATGTCACCTGCTAAGGGGCACCTGGCCCATGGCCAGAGGAGCCAGCAGCCAGCAGACGGACCCGGAGAACAAAAGCTGCCACCATCTAGCTGCCCTTAGCTTGTTCTAGGAACTTTGTCTTCTTCCTACTCAACAGTCTCTGATACTGACCTTCTCCTTGGTGACAGCTGGGAATTCAGAGCACGGTGACCTCAATGCATCCAGCTCTTCCTTTGAAATGCCTTGGAATTCTACCCCTCCGTGATGTGGTCCCGAAAATCAGAACCAACCGTAGGTAGTGCTCCTATCTGTTCTCTCTTCACGTTAGGGGCATCCTGCCATCACCGTTCGTCAGATCAACTTCCTCGTAACAGAAGTAGCAATTACTGTAGACAGTGCGGTACTGGGTGTGTTAACTGGGCACGTGATGGCAGAGAGAGGCTTCCTCTAAGAGAAAACTCTCGGTTCCGACTCAGGAGTTGGACTTTCCTCGATCGATGAGGGAATTCCAGTATAGAGACTTGGAGAAGGCTTGATGGGTGGAATCACCACTGTGGTCCTATTTTCTTGGCTGGAGTATTTAGGGGGTACTGAAAGCAGGTTGCAAAGCTAGAATCAGAAACAGCTTTGCTTTACAATGGCCCGGCCATGGAAGCAGCCTAATGCTCACTGACAAAGGAACGTGTAAAGAAAATGTGGTATAGAGCGATCCACAGTGGAATACTGGCCAGCCATATAAAGAACAAAATGATGCTGTTTGCAGCAACATGGCTGCAACTAGAGAGAGTCATGCTAGGTCACTTCAGTCGTGTCTGACTCCGTGTGACCCCATAGACGGCAGCCCACCAGGCCCCGCTGTCCCTGGGATTCTCCAGGCAAGAACACTGGAGTGGGTTGCCATTTCCTTCTCCAATGCATGAAAGTAAAAAGTGAAAGGGAATTCGCTCAGTCGTGCCCGACTCTTAGTGACCCCATGGACTGCAGCCTACCAGGCTCCTCCGTCCACGGCATTTTCCAGGCAAGAGTACTGGAGTGGAGTGCCATTGCCTTCTCCAGAGAGTGTCATACTGAGTGAAATAAGTCAGACAGAGAAAAACCAGTATCATAGGATATCACTTATATGTGGAATCTTTAAAAAATGATACAAATGGGCCTGTTAACAAAACAAAGAGTCACAGATGTTGAAAACAAGCTTATGGCTACCAAGAGGGAAAGTGGAGGGGAGGGATAGATTGCATGATTGAGATTGACGTACACACACTACGAAATATCAAATAGATAACTAATAAGGGCCTCCTGTATAACACAGGGAGCTCTCCTCAGTACTCGGTAATGGCCTGTATAGGAATGTGTGCTTAGTTGCTCAGTCATGTCCAACCCTTTGCAACCCCATGGACTGTAGCCCGCCAGGCTCCTCTGTCCACGTGATTCTCCAGGCAAGGATCCTGGAGTGGGCTGTCATTTCCTTCTCCAGGGGATCTTCCCAACCCAGGGACTGAGCCCAGGTCTCTTATATTGCAGGCAGATTCTTTACACTCTGAGTTACCAGGGAAGCCCATGGTATATGAGAATAGAATCTAGGAAAGAGTGAATATGTGTTTGTGGGTGTGTGTTAGTCGCTCAGTCGCATCTGACTCTTTGCGACCCCATTGTAGCTCACCAGGCTCCTTTGTCCATGGAATGCTCCAGGCCAGAAAACCAGCCTAGAGATCTTCCCAACCCAAGGATTGAACTTGGGTCTCACCCATTGTAGGCAGACTCTTTACTGTCTGAGCCATCAAGGAATCCCGAATAGAGGTATATGTATATGTGATTCGCTTTGCTGCTCAGCAGAAACTAACACAAGATTATAAATCAACTATACTTCAATAAAAATTAATTTACAAAAATAAAGGGCTTTCCATGGCCTGTCAAGGAATTTAGACTTTGTCTTGGGGACAAAGAAGTCAATTCAGAGTTTAAACTGTGGTGACATGATTATATGTGTTTGAGAAGGCTCATTCTAATGGCCAAGGGGAGAAGGGATTGGATAATAGTAGCAAAGGAGACCAGGGTGCGAGTTATTGAAATCGTCTCTGTGAAAAGCGACGAGGGCCTGAGATAAGCAGTCGGTGCCTTGGATATAGAAAGTGCTCACATGGTGACGTCACTAGCAATGGACACAACTTGGGAGGAATCTCAGATGACAGATGACATCCAGGTTGCCCACTGCCATATTTGCTTGGGTCTGGAATTCCTCTATTAAAGAGAGAGAGATTTGAGGACGGATTTTTCTCATTCACTTTTGCATGTCCAGTGACTATTTTGGTGCCCGATTTCCACCCCCCCCCCAACCCCGCCTAAGATTGAGCTTAATTATTGAATTCAATGGAGTTTACTTGGGGTGGAGACAGGAGGAAGAAAGTATCTAGATGGCAAATTCAATGCTTGGACAATGATTTTGCACTTTTTCACAAACACAGGCTCTCTTGATACAGTAGGTGCATTTGAGCAGATGGCGCTATCATCCCCCGATTTTACAAAAGGGAACTGAAGTGGTAGGGATTGAGGCACCTGTGCAAGGCTGATTCCTGAGGACTGGCTTAGAGCCCAGGACACAGCCTCTCAGGACAGAGGCCCCCTCAGAGCTCAGGGCATCCTCGGAGGAGGCAGGAGCTTCTTTACCTGTATTCTCGTGGGCATCCTCTCCCTCCCAACTGGATCTGGCCGCTGGTAGCAGAGCATCCAGATGCTGAGGTCTGAGTTAGAAATTCTACAAATACCTGCAGTGGACATGAGGCCAAGGACAGGCATTTCCGTAGCACCCAGGTGAGGCATGGCTGGCACCAGGCCCTCTCTTTATCACCCCCTTTCCCACACACGTGACACTGCTGAGATCTGTGATTATAAGTGACAAAGACTATATTGCAATCTCCCTGGATCAGGGAGATCCCCTAGAGGAGGAAATGGCAACACATTCCAGTACTCTTGCCTGGAGAATGCCATGGACAGAGGAGCCTGGTGGGCTTCAGTCCATGGGGTTGCAAAGAGTCAGACCTGATTGAGCGTGCATACTGCAATCTAGGGGTTTCCCAAGTGGCTCAGTAGTAAAGAATCGCCTGCAATGCAGGAAGCACAAGAGACTCAGGTGCAGTCCCTGGGTTGAGAAGATCTCCTAGAGTAGGAAACAGCAACCTACTCCAGTATTCTTGCCTGGAAAATCCCATGGACAGAGGAGCCTGGCGGGCCACAGTCCATGGGGCCACAGAGTCGGACACACTAGTGATCAAGCACAGCACGTACTACAATCTAGGCTTCTCTCCACCCTTTCATCTGCTTTCTTCCCTGTTCCCACCCTTGAAATGGGATCGTGATATTTATGGAACAAGTTCAAGTTCCCCGCCTGGCCCTAGAGAGCACCCGTGACGCCATCTGTCTTCTCTTTCATCATCTGTCCTCCTGTCTTTACAGGCACCTACTCTTGTAACCAGAGTGTAGATGACGTTGGCTTTCCTGCCCCTGGGGTTGCCTCTACACTGATGGGGTCAGGTAAACTTGAGGTCAAGCCCACGCTCTGTAATTTATTAGCTGTGTGATGTTGGGCAGGTTTGCACAACTTCACTGAGCCCCAGTCTGTTCTTTACCACGGAGCTAATTATCCTTTCCTTGCAGACTTGTGTTAAGAACGAAGCAAATGTATGCCACGTGTTAGCACACACCAAGTATGCCGTACTATCAACAACCACCCTCTAAGATCAGTTCAAGATCAGATCCCCTTCCATAACCCTGGTCATCACACAGAGCAATCTCCCTCCCTTCTGCCTCCTGGAAACATAATAATTGCTGAGATTTAGGGCTTTTGAGGCTATTGAGGGCTTCCCAGGTACAGTGGTAAAGAATCCACCTGGAAATGCCAGAGACACAAGAGAAGTGGGTTCGATCCCTAGGTTAGGAAGACCCCTGGAGAAAGAAATGGCAATTCACTCCAGTATCCTTGCCTGGAGAATCCCATGGACAGAGAGCCTGGTGGGCTAGAGTCCATGGGGTCACCAAGAGTCAGACATGACCGCGTGTGCACACAGGCATTGCTATTGGCTCTAGGCCCAGTACAGTTTTCATGGATGATCTCAGCTGACTGCACCACAAGCTTAAGCATCTTTCCTACCTGTATGTTATCGCTGTAGAAACTAAGACTCAGGAACAGTCAGCTATTAGCCTAAGGTCGGAAAGCTAAGTGGGAGGGGAAGGATTCCAACCCTGGCATTCTCATGCAGGGCCGGAACTCTTAACTGTGGTGCCGGATCTAAGATGTCTATACCTGAAAAGTATATCCTGGGAGAGGTAACTAGTTCCTCCTACTGCGTGTCCCACTCACAGACATTCATGGAGGCCCTCGTGTGTGCCAGCCATGCGCAGGGGGAACCAACAAGCAAGATCCAGTTGTAAGGACCTCAGAGTCCGATGAGAAAAGGACACAGGCACCCAAACCAATGCCACTCAACACTGCAGGCATGGCAGCTGAGCTTGTGTGCAACTGAGGTCAGTGTCAGTCTGCGGAGGTCAAGGAGGACTTCATGAAAGAGGTGGTTATGAGTCTTTCATGTCTGGCATCCTCAAGAATTAGCGTTTCTGGATCGTCCTTTAACTTCCAACTCATTTTCCTTCGCTCACCCTTTGGAGGGAGAAGCTTGTTTTATAATCTTGGGGTGCTATAACAAAATACCATAGACTGGGTGGCTTAAATAATAGATATTGGTTTCGCACCATTCTGGAGGCTGAGATCAAGGTGTCAGCAGGGTCGGGTCCTGGTAAGGACCCTTTTCTCGGCTTGCAGATGCTGCCTTCCCACCGTGTCCTCACACGCCAGAGAGAGGGAGCTCTGGCCTAAGGCGTCCTCTTCTTATGAACTTACTAAATGCATTGTGTGCCCACCCTCATGCCCAGATCAAGCCCTGATTAACTCTCCAAGGCCCTGTCTCCAAATACTATCCCACCGGGGATTAGGGCTTCAACATATGAATTTGGTTGGGGGCGGTGTGTGGAATAGAACCTTTTGGTCCATAAGCTCTGGGAGTTGGTGGTGGACAGGGAAGTCTGGCATGCTGCCATCCATGGGGTGTAAAGAGTCGGACATGACTGAGTGAGTGAATTGAACTGAAGAACTTTTTGGTCCATACAGAAGTCTTTAAAATAGCCAAGTGCCTGCTAAGTCACTTCAGTCATGTCTGACTCTTAAACCCTATGGACTATAGCCCATTGGGCTCTTCGGTCCACGGGATCCTCCAGGCAAGAATACTGGAGTGGGTTGCCTTGCCTTCCTCCAGGGGATCTTCCCAACCCAGGGATAGAACCTGCGTCTCTTATGTAATTCTTCAGGTGTAATAGTGTGGTGACGTCATATGGTGAGAGAGAGGAAAATGAGGGAGCTATCTCTTGGCATTCTGGGTGCTCCTCCAAGGCTCTGAAGCTTGGAAGATCCAGCATCACTATTTTCAGGCAGGAAAAAGTCAGCAGGCAGGAAGCCTCAAGGTTCTGAGGCAGTCCCTCTGGAATCCAAAGACAGAAGGACTGAGAAGGAGGAGAAGGGGGTTTCCAGAGAGGATGGGACTCCTAAGTCACCCTTCCAGGAGATTCTGCAAGGGAAGGACAGGTTAAATGATGCAAAGGTGAAGACACGTTTTGTATTTCCATCCAGGCTCCCCGTGTACCTGTGACCAGAAGGGATCAGACTGATGTGTCCAGATGCCCTTCTTTACAGTGAGATTAGCTCAAGTGAGAGACAGAGAGCAAGATCGTCTTTGTGAAGTCAGGAACGTGGCTCTGCCTCCTGTGTATAGAAAGTGCTCCATCTGAATGTTGAACCCGCCCTCAGAGGCAGCTCCCTCATTAGGGATGAGTCCTGACTGATCACACTCAACTGTGTAGCCAGCCCACACTCGTCCCAAGCCCCTCTGTTTCCCCTCTCTATGCTAGTCTAGACTTTGTCACTAGACCTCCAGCTCTGCACTTGACCCCCAGTCGTTCCCTCCACCCATGCCCAGGGGCCCCCATGCCTCTCTCCCTGTTGTCTATTCCGTCTCCTCCCTACAGTTGGTCAAGTCTGAAACTTACAAGGTTTGTGATCTGTTGCCATGGGGCTCTTGGCTCTGTGTATATTTCCCTTTTGGTGGCGCAGTGCTCCAAGCTGGGCAGCACAGTGAGCATCTTGTACTGGGTGGGATGATAAAAAAGATTCTGGAGTTGGTGTCAGAAAACTTTTCACCTCAGCCCCACTCCTGCACTTACTGGCAGGGAGATGTTGGTGTGTGTCCATCTTTCTGATCCCAAGCTCCCTCCTGCCAGGGTTTGTGAAGGTCACCACCACAGCCCACGGGTTGCCACTGCCCACACCACGACCTGATAAACAGGGGTGAAGTGTGACACCCACACACCAGGGCTGGTGAAAAAGCCCCATCCTGGGCCCTGTTCTCTAGAGGGCAGGGGTGCAGCTTCCGAGACTCCAAGTCCATCAGGCAGACGAGCCCATAGGAACCTGACAGGCTCTTTCCCAGCCTCAGTTAGGGAAACAAAGGCTCCCTTTAGGCTGCACTCTTCTCCCAAAGTCCCTGAGGCTGCTCCCTGCTTCTCAGGATGTCCTCAGAAACAACTGGCCCTTGTACTGATGATACAGAATATCAGGATCAAAGAGACTGATGACTCATTTGAGGTCACTGGAAAAAAAGGTGTTGGATCTCTACTGGGTTTCTGCTCCTCCCAGCCCTGCTCCTCTGCTGCTAATTAAGAATCTACCTGGTGAGGCAATTCCATTTAGAAAACTCCCTCTGTTTGCAAGGTGCTACTGAAACCTGGTTACAAGGGGAGTCCTCTAGGAGGCCTCCATCCTGGAAGACTTTACAAGCTGAGCCCAGACAAGTGACAGATGATGTCTGATCAGTCCTGAGTGGTGCTAGGAGCTTGTCCCGAAGCTGGAAGCAGGTAAGGCTGAATGGAAAGGCTAAGTCTGAGTAATATTAAGAGCAGAAATCACAAAGCACAGAGAAAGTGGAGGAGGCGTCATTAGGAGCAGCTGCCAAATGAAAGAGGCAGGGCCTCAGTGGGTGTGGACTTGCCCACCGAATGCCTCTCCAGGGTCATCCTCCCCCGCTTCCCCTCATCCTCCACCTCCGGGCCCCCTTAGAAACCAGGACCCCAACAGAACTTGCTGTTGCTGGAACACGCAGGGCTCTTTCATGCCTCCCTGACTCTGTACACGGAGCTCCCTTCCCTGGAATGCTCTTCCTCTCGTGCCTACAGCAAGAAGAAAAACTGGCTCCATCTCTCCTCTTCAATGAGACCTTTGCCAGCTTCTGTAGACAGAGATGACTGCTGCTGCTTCAGGCTCCATTTGAACTGCAGTGAAAAGAACAGTGGGTCCTTGAGGGTTTAGTGTGCACACATGTGCGTGTTTGTATATATGGGTATGCATACGTGTGTGGTCTATATAGAGATCATAGGTAGCCAGACAAAGTGTTAGTCCCTAGTGGTGTCCAACTCTTTGCCATCCCATGGACTGTAGCCCACGAGGCTCTTCTGTCCATGGGGTTCTCCAAGCAAGAATACTGGAAAGGGTTGCCATTCCCTTCTCCAGGGGATCTTCTCAATCCAGGGATTGAACCCAGGTGTCCTGCATTGCAAGCGGATTCTTAACTGAGTTACCTGGGAAGCCATAGACAGATAAAAATCTCAATTTTTAGAGCAACTCTGTGATATTAGCCCCATTTTACTGCTGAGCCTCCAGAACAGAGGGCTGGAGACTTTAATTAACTTTCCCGAGATGATTCAGCATCTGAGTTTGGACTGAGGCTCAAACTCTCACTTCCTCTCTAGACAGGCTGCTGCTGCTAAGTCACTTCAGTCGTGCCCGACTCCGTGCGACCCCATAGACGGCAGCCCACCAGGCTCCCCTGTCCCTGGGATTCTCCAGGCAAGAACACTGGAGTGGGTTGTCATTTCCTTCTCCAATGCATGGAAGTGAAAAGTGAAAGTGAAGTCAATCGGTCATGTCCGACTCTTAGCGACCCCATGGACTGCAGCCCACCAGGCTCCTCCGTCCATGGGATTTTCCAGGCAAGAGTATCTCAGACAGGAGGAAGTCCTTTTCTATTCCAAAGACGGTGACATCTGATTCACCTGCCTCACGGCTGCCCCCTGCTCTCAGGGCCCAGCTCTGGAGCGGAAATCCAACGCACATCTGTTGAATAGAATTGATTCGAAGAGAGCTGGCAATTAGAAGGCTTTTGCAGACGGCGGTGGGACAAGGTGCGGTGGCATAAAAGATGAGTGAGGAAAGCAGGAGTCAATTAGCAGAGGATGCTCCAGCCTATGATAAGGAGCTTTAATTTGATGGGAGACAACGGGGAGCCATTCATTGCCGAGCTCAGGGAAAGGCGTTGACAAGCCCCTAACAACATACGAGGGCCTTTGAAACCTCTAATTGCCGCCTGCAATTTTCCTATTTCCTTGCAGAAGTGATGGGTCAGGCCTGGAGGATGAGCAGGGGGCTGTCGTTTCCCAGGCTGCCCCGCCCACAGCAAGGTCTCCAAGAGATCACCAGCCCTTCCCCAAATGCTGAGCAAGGAGGCTGCCAAGGAGCCCAGTCACTGCCCCTGCCTGTACCTGAACCCTGATCAAGGTCCTCCCAGCCTCCCACAACCAACAGCCTATGTGGCTCTTGGGACGGAAGGAGTCTTTAGGGACCCTCGGACCCCTCACCCCTCAGGCACCATCTCTGTTGGCCTTTCTGCAACCTTCTGCCCACCTCCCCCCTTCCTGTCCCAGGCACAAACCCTCCCTGGCCTCTGTCCAAAGAGAGCGTCCCAGGATGTCAATTGCCTGGAAGCAGGAGGCTTCCCCGCCTGCCCCATCACCACTTTAAGAGTCCCCACAGAGAGAGAGGAAGGCGATCGTGAAATCCTGCTTGTCGGAAGATGGCGGGCTGCTTTATTTTTTCCAAGCTTGGGATCCCTCGCTTCTGTCTGGCACAAAACCAGGAGGAGACCAGTGCCTGGGGCTCTGGCCTCCCAAAGCCAGCGATCCGCCAACAGCAGAAGGGATCCCAGGCACACAGGACAATGGGCTCTTGAAGCCGCAGAGAGTCGCTCCGTGCTGTATCGTCGCATGTGATGCGGCTTCCTGAGCACACACAAACACTCCCTTTTTTTTTTTTTTTTTTAACCAGCCCCGTGACAGTGACTTAATTACCGCCAAAGATGCTGAGAAGGATTCAGACTGCAAACTTCTTCCCCTCAACCCCGCCCGCCCCACCAAAAGGGAAGGAAATAAAACCAAGCCCCACGCATGAGACAAAAAAGCCAGGCGCTGGGCAGGAACGTGACCTCGGCAGCGGGCACCAGGTGCATTAATTACACTTGATTGCGTGTGGGTTTACGACTGCAATCACTGACGTGCGATCACTGGCCCAGCATCTGTGCCCAAGGAAATCCTTGGTATTTTTCAAAGCAAGATGAATATTGGCCAGATGGTGACTTCACAAGGGCATCACACACGTAGCATTTTCTTGCCCCAACACAGATTTCTGTGAAGGAATCTTGAATGCCACGCCGAACAAAACAGAACAAGAAAACCCAGTCTTCCCAGGAGGCGCAGCCTGTAGGCTGAAGATGGATGGTTTTGACAGTGACTCCAACAGGAGCCCTCGCGGCAGGCAGATCCCAGGCTCCAAGCTGCAGATCCCGCCAACCCCGTCACAAAGCGACATCATCCCGGAGTCTCCAGTGCGCAGTGGGAGAGGGAGCGGGAGCCCCGAAACGTCACTCTGCAGGAAACCGGCTCCCTTACCTTTTTTTTTTTTTAATTAAGTTTGTGTGGTGACGGGTCTCGTCAGCACCTGCTTGCTTGGTAATTTGATTTTGATGGTGACCAAGTGTCCTTGCCTGGAAATCCCCACGGACGGAAGAGCCTGGCGGCTACAGTCCGTGGGGTCCCAAAGAGTCAGACACGACTGAGCAGCTAAACAACAAAGAGAAGAATGGACTTTTGGCTTCAGCAACCAGGACTAGTTCCCGGGCACTGGAAGGGACACTGAGAGCGAAGCAAATGTCTTTTGAAGCTCTTAAAAACAAACAAACAAAAGCCCTGGTGTTATCAGGCCACCCGCTAGCAAGCAACATAGCCCAGTTCTGAGTTGGTTTGAGAAAGTTCTTGCTCTCTGAGGAATAATGTGCGTCTGACCCTCATGGAGTTAAAAGAGTAGGCGTCACACACCTGCCAGAGGCATCTGAAGTGTGGTCAGCCTGTCTGGAATCCATGCAATTTCTACAACCTACACACTTCAGTCCAAAGCCACAAAATAAGGACATGCAGCTGAAGGTCGCGCTGCTTCAAAACAAGGTCAGCCCGAGACAGTTCAGAAGCAGATATAACCAGGGTATGCAGCTGGGGTGTGGCCTTTTCACCCCCAGAGTCTCTGCTCACAGACCCTCCAAGTCATAATGACGTGGGGGGAGACAGGACAAAAGCCAGCCTAGAGAACAATGTCGCAGCATCGTTTTTCTGCTGTTGTTCATTGTCTTCAAAGGCACCATCCGGTTGTGTTAGAGAAATAAATAATAGCAGTAACACCCACCGAGGCCACACCCACTTGCACACCGGCTCTCTGAGACTCACACGTCCCCAGCCATCAGTCCCGGTAGCCTGCTGCCTGGGGTCCTTGTCCAGAGAACGGGCCCTGGCGTCCAGTGCCCCGCTCCCCCACCTAACTGCTGTGTGGCCTTTTTCAAGTGACTTGACCTCTCTGAGAGTCAGCGTCCTCAAGCGGAAAACAAGAAGAAAGAGAACCTAGCTCACAAGCCGGTCAGGATTGACTGAGGCGGTGCTTTGAGAGCGCGGAAGGGAGCTTGGCCCTTGGCAAGCGCTCCTGTTGATGTCCAGCCACTAAGTCATGTCCAGCTGTTCGCGACCCCATGGACTACAGCACACACCAGGCTTCCCTGTTGTTCACTGACTCCCAGGGTGTGCTCAGACTCATGTCCAGGGAGTCAGTGATGCCCGCCAACCATCTCATCCTCTATTGTCTCCTTCTCCTCCTGCCTTCGATATTTTCCAGCATCAGGGTCTTTTCCAATGAGTCGGCTCTTTCGCTCAGGAAAGTGCTTGTGAAAGGTCAGCAACTATTTATTATGCAGCGCGGCAGCTGTGGAAGTGAAACCGGGCCTTCGGACCTCCACCAAGGGCACATCTGTCTTAAGTGGTAAAAATAAGATTGGCGGAACAGCCCCGGCCCTTCTGGGCTGTCGCTTCCTGCTCTGTTCGAAGGATGCAAATTCGTGGCACGAAGCCCAGGGACCGTGGGGCCTTCTCCGCTGGCGTGATTTGGCAGGCCACCCTGGCAAGCAGCCCACCTTACTCCATTGAAAAAAAAAACCTCTATTGTTTCTGAGGAAGGCTATTTGATCCTCCAAATAAAATGCTATTTGCCGTGCCCCCGGAACAGAAACAGCTCAGGGGATCCAGCCCCTCCTGCTAGGAATCTGCAGGCCCCCGACACCAGCCAGGAGGGGCCGAGCCGGATGACTCAGCAGAAAACGGCCTGCTGCTTATTTATAGCCCGCCTACCCCGCAGGCCAGGAGAGGAAGGCCTCTGTGAGGCAAATGGAAAAGGCCTCTGCTCCTGACCCGGGCCCAAAGCATCATTTGTCTCCTGGGACTTTAGACAAGAACCGTCCGTGTTGACACTACAGCTGGCAGAACCGGCCAGGCCTGGCCCAGAGAGGCAGGAACCCCCTTGGGGTGCTAGGAGCCTTCGTCCACACCCTGCGGCCTCTTCCTGAGCCCTTTGTACATATTCGCTTGTTGAATCTCAATGCTGTGAGTTGTCAGAATATTGTGTCTCTAATCCGCACATTTAGGCACCAGTGTTCTCTCAACCTCTTTCTTTTTTTTTAAATTTATGTATTTTAATTGGAGGCTAATTACAATATTGGGGTGGTTTTTGCCATACATTCACATGAATTAGCCATGGGTGTACATGTGTTCCCCATCCTGAAACCCCCAACCTCTTTCTTTCGCTGGCCTCTCACCACAAACCTGGGAAAGACCCAGAATTCACATCTCCTGCTGAGCTTACTGTGGGGAAAACTGGGGCTCGGAGAAGCTGTCACCTGGCCAGTGTCACGGAGCGAGTAAGCTACGGCTGGGATCAGAAGCCGGATTTTTGACTCCTGGCCGAGGCTCTTCCTTCTGGCCCAAATTTCCCAAACGCTTGGGGTATTAAAATCTTATGGCCTGGGGAGTCAGATTTGAGACAAATGAAGGAAAATTCAGATGCGAAGTGTTTTATAAAGGGCCTTAGTAGCCTTTCATTTCTAAATCATTCTCAAGCTATAACACTCTTTGTTGTATTTGCTATAATGACTGTCATTTCTTATAGCAAATAGTGACCAATGCCAAGACGGTGAGCACCGTGAGATTAGTAACTGATGGGTGACGAGTGGTCCTGAGCGAGGTTCCTGGGGCCTGGACCAGAGCGCAGGTGCCGGTGACTTCAGAACATGTTTGGGAATTCGAGTCTGGTATCTGCCCGGCCCAGGTCTCGACTGGTGAGGCTGCCGTTCAGTTGCTAGGTCATGTCCAGCTCCTTATGACCCATGGACTGCAGCGCTCCAGGCTTCCCTGTCCTTCACTGTTATGCCCGTTGAGTTGGGAATATTATCTAACCGTCTTATCCTCTGCTGCCCCCTTCTCCTTTTGCCTTCAGTCTTTCCCAGCCTCAGAGTTTTTCCCAATGAGTCAGCCCTTTACTTATCTTTCATCCTCAGTTGCTCAGTCATATCCGACTCTGTGTGACCCCATGGACTGGAGCCTGCCAGCCTCCTCTGTCCATGGGAGTTTCCAGGCGAGAACACTGCAGTGGGTTGCCATTTCCTTCTCCATTATTTATCTTTATTCCTCATTACATTTCAGTGCTTCATAGCTTTCTTCCAAGGCAACTCAAAAACTAGAACAAAAGTTATAGACAGACACAGAGACAGAAAGCCTGCACCTACCAAGGGCCAGTCTTGTCCTATGCACATCATACCCCTCATGTTAGTTCATCCTCACAGCCATGAAATGAGGTTCACTGGTTGCCCGAGGGGACACCAGTAGGAGTGGTGGAATGGATTGGCCCCTGGCGTTGGCCTCTTAATTACTGCAGTAAGTACAGTCTCCAGGTCTAGCTAACACTCTGCCATCTCCACACACTCAGTCAGCCCCAAACTCACAGGGCCTTCTAAGTGCCTCTCTTTATTTGTTTGCTGTTTAGTTGCTAGGGCTTCCCTGGTGGCTCAGCTGGTGAGGAATCCCCATGCAATGAGGGAGACCTGGGTTCAATCCCTGGGTTGGAAACATCCTTTGGAGAAGGGAAAGGCTACCCACTCCAGTATTCTGGCCTGGAGAATTCCATGGACTATAGTCCACGGGGTTGCAAAGAGTCAGACATGACTGAGCGACTCCACTTCACTTCACTCTAGTGGCTAAGTCATGTTCGGCTCTCCGGCTCTTTGAATCCCCATGAGCTGTAGCCTGCCAGGCTCCTCTGTCCATGGGATTATTTCAGACAAGAATACTGGAGTGGGTTGCCATTTCCTTTCTGGGATATCTTCCCATCCCAGGGGTAGAACCCGCGGCTCCTGCGTTGGCAGGCAGGTTGTGAAGCCCGCCTCTCTTTGCAGACTCACGTCCATCCTGTGGGCTGTCCACCAGCCTCACATCTTGCCTTCATCCTGAGCTCCTCCCTCGCCTCACCTGCAGCACCTTCTGAGTCTCTGAAGGTTGCTGTTCCCTCCTTTGTGTGGTTCTTCATACCCTCCCCTTCCTTTCTGGTCTCACTGCCACCCCAAGCCCAGTCCTTCATGACGTCATCTCTGAACTACTGTGATTTCTCCCCAGTTTGTATTCCTGATGCCCCCCTTCATCTGTACTCACAATGATGTGATTAATCTTCCCAGAAGATCATTTTGCACACACTGGCTTCTCCATGCTTACACTCTGCAGGGGTGCCTCATTTAATAAATTCCATATCCTTCACCCCCTTCCCCAGCAACACTAATGTGATCTACCTTCAACTTCTCAAGTAAATTTTTCATCTCCCACCAAGCTGGTTGTTTCTTCAGTTTTTTTCAACATATATTGTTGGGGTTAAACTGAGGTGATACAATACTTTAATGAGATTTAAATAACTTTTTATTAGTCAAGGCTATGGTTTTTCCAGTAGTCATGTATGGATGTGAGAGTTGGACTGTGAAGAAAGCTGAGCGCCGAAGAATTGATGCTTTTGAACTGTGGTGTTGGAGAAGACTCTTAAGAGTCCCTTGGACTGAAAAGAGATCCAACCAGTCCATTCTAAAGGAGATCAGTCCTGGCATTTCTTTGGAAGGAATGATGCTAAAGCTGAAACTCCAGTACTTTGGCCACCTCATGCGAAGAGCTGACTCATTGGAAAAGACTCTGATGCTGGGAGGGATTGGGGGCAGGAGGAGAAGGGGACGACATAGGATGAGATGGCTGGATGGCATCACTGACTCAATGGACGTGAGTTTGAGTGAACTCCGGGAGTTGGTGATGGAGAGGGAGGCCTGGTGTGCTGCAATTCTTGGGGTCGCAAGGAGTCGGACACGACTGAGCAACTGAACTGAACTGATTTTATGAGATATTTGGAAACTTAAAGACTTGCAAGAACAGTACTCAGGTTCAACAAAGGTTACCATTGTGCTACACTCGCTTCTCCTCCTGTGGTCATGAACACCTATTAATTTTTCTGAAAACTGGATATCCACATGCAGATAAGTGGATGTGCACCCCATCCACAAAAGTCAACTTAGAAATGGATCAAACATTTAAGTGTAAGATGTGAAACAGTAAAATGTCTAGAAAAACTCCTGAGCATTCATCTTGGCAATGATTTCTTGGATACGACACTGAAATCACAGGCAACAAAGGCAAACATAGACAAGCGGGATTATGTAAAAGTAAAAGCCTCCTGCACAGCGTGGGAAATGATCAGCAAATGAAAATGCAACCTACACACTGGGAGAAAATCATTGCAAACCATATATCTGGTTAAAAGAAAAAGTTAATACCCCAAATATCCAAGAAACTAACTCCATGCCATATCTTTAATCTTCAATTTTCTTTAACCTGGATTTCTTCCTTAGCCATTTCTTTATGGATGACTTTTGAAAAGACTACAGAGCAGTTGTTTTAAAAAATGTCTGTCAGTTTCCTAATGATTAAAGTACTGCTTTTCTTTTTGCAAGAAAAAGAAAAAAACATATATGGTTTTTTACCCTACTTCCATAGAGTGTCCTCTGGAGTTAACAGTTTTTCTCTCTCTCTCCACCACAACTTTTCTGGTGGTTCAGATGGTAAAAAAAAAAAAAAAAAATCCACCTTCAATGCAGGAGATCTGGGAAGGAAGCCTGGGTTGGAAAGATCTTCTGGAGAATGGAATGGCTACCCACTCCAGTATTCTTGCCTGGAAAATCCCATGGACAGAGGAGCCTGACAGGCTACAGTCCACCGGGTCACAAAGAGCTGGACACGACCGAGTGACTAACGCTAACACCCTCCCCCCCCAGTGCACCGGCTGTCTGCTAGAGTTCCCTTAGGGACAACACCCTCCATGGAGCACACCCCATGCACCCCACCCATCCAGATTATTATCACTTCTGATTCCTGTAATAGCTTCTGGACCACACGTTCCGTTCTAAGGCAAGGATGCCTTAGTCATCTTTTATGAAGTTATCTGGTCTCAGCTACTAGTTTACAAACTCAGAATAGATCTTTGCTGTAACCATACATCTCTAATTTTCCAGGACAACAGTGAATCAAAATGTGTGCTTGCTATAGGATCATAAGCCCTGATTTTACTTCAGAAAGTAGAGTAGATGAAGATCTATATATCCCATTTTTATCTCCAGTGCTTAATGCAAGGGTATATAATAAAAATTGGCCAAGTCGGACTAGGTTTTTCTTTAGCCATGTAACCACACATGCGTCTCTTTTGTCCTCTTGGCCTGCTATTTTTATCTGGTGTAATTGGGTTAAAAGAGGGGTTGTTGTTGCTCAGTTACTAAGTTGTGTCCAACTCTTCATGAACCCAAAGACTGTAGCATGCCAGGCTCCTCTGTCCTCCACTATCTCCCGGAGTTTGCTCAAATTCATGTCCATTGAGTCAGTGAAGCTATCTAACCGTCTCATCCTCTACTACCCTCTTCTTTTGTCTTCTGTCTTTCCCAGGTTCAGGGTTTTTTCCAATCAGTCAGCTCTTCACATCTGGTGGCCAAAATACTGGAGCTTCAGCCTCAGCATTAGTCCTTCCAATCAATATTCAGGGTTGATTTCCTTTAGGATTGACAGATTTGATCTCCTTGCAGTCCAAGGAACTTTCAAGAGTCTTTTCCACCACCTCGATTCAAAAGCAGCAATTCTTCAGCACTCAGCCTTGCTTATGGTCCAACTCTCACATCCGTACATGACTACTGGAAAAACCACAGCTTTGACTATAAGGACATTTGTCAGCAAAATGATGTCTCTATTTTTTAATATGCTTTCTAGGTTTGTCATAGCTTTCCTTCTAAGGAGCAAGTGTCTTTTAATTTCATGGCTGCTGTCAACATCTGCAGTGGGTTTGGAGCCCAAGATAATAAAATCTGTCACTGCTTCCACTTTTTCCCTTCTATTTGTCATGAAGCCATGGGACCAGATGTCATGATCTTCATTTTTTTAATGTTGAGTTTCAAGCCAGCTTTTTCACTCTCCTCTTTTACCCTCATAAAGAGATTCTTCTTTAGTTCCTCTTCACTTTCTGTGTACATATCTGAGATTGTTGATATTCTCCTGGCAGTCTAAATTCCAGCTTGTGATTCACCCAGCCCAGCATTTCACATGATGTACACTGCATATAAGTTAAATTAAATAAGCAGGATGACAAGGAACAGCTTTGTTGTACTCCTTTCCCAATTTTGAACCAGTCAGTTGTTCCATGTCCAGAGGGGTTGTGAGAGTATAAACTTTGGAATTCTTAAAGTTCTAGAGACCTTTTCAAGAGTATTCTGGGAGAGAGGGTAAAAAAGGAGGTAAGCCAAGAGGTAGATTCCATCTCTTCCTGGTCCTCACTCCTTCTGCAGAGATGCTTTTCTTAAATCTATTTCATAGGTTTATGTTTCATGCCTACAAAGCATTCTTCATGGCTTTAAAATATTTTAAAATTACTCTAATAGATTATTTCTAAAGTCTTTTTGTTTTTTCTCTTTTGCCTGTTGCTGAGGATAAAGGACAGGAATGCATGTATTGAGCCTTACTATATGCTGGGCACTGTGCTCTCTGCACACACTGTGATTAACCCCATTTTATAGGAGACCTGAAGTGTTTGCATTAAGGCTCCATGATGGTGAACAAAGTCAAGACGTGAACTGAGTGCAGTAGCCATCACAGCAGGTCCCCTACATATGAACAAGTTCCGTTCTGAGAGACATCATTCCTAAGTCCAATTTGTTTGTAAGTCCGTTAAGCCTGACTCTTTGTGATCCCATGGACTGCAGCATGCCAGGCTTCCCTGTCTCTCATCATCTCCCAACGGTTCATATCCATTGAATCCGTGATGCCGTCCAACCATCTTATCCCCTGTTGCCCTCTCCTCCTTCTGCCTTCAATCTTTCCCAGCATCAGGGTCTTTTCCAATGAATCAGCTGTTCACATCAGGTGGCCAATGAGTCAGCTGTTTGCATCAGGTGTCCAAATTATTGGAGCTTCAGCTTCAGCATCAGTTAGCATAGGTACCCAGCTAACACAATCTGATATATAGTACTGTACTATAATAGGTTTATAATACTTTCCACACAAATAATACATACAGGACAAACACTTAAACAGAAAAAACATTTTTAGTCTTACAGTACAGTACCCTGAAAAGTTCAGTGGTACAGTACAACAGCTGCCATACAGGGGCTGGCATCCAGTGACCAGGCAAAAAGTTACTGACTGGAGAGGGGAGAGGAGATGGGAGATGGTAGAGCTGAAGGATCATCAGCAATAGGAGGGCAAGCTGTGATTCCACTCACGCGTGACGTTGATGGAATGCATGTTCGCATCTTTGAAAGTTCACAACTTGAAGGTTCATATGTAGGGGACTTACTGTACCTGGCCTTTGTGGGTTGTCCAGAGAGATAGGTAAGGTGCTGGAGCATGCCCATACTTCGCCAGCATTTTGATGAGAAGACAACCTAAGTGATAAAGCAGGGTGTATGGCCTCTGCAGAGCTGTTTGGTGAAGGGGTCAGCCAGCTGGTCAACCTACATCTCATCTAAGAATGGAAAGCTTGGATGGGAATGTCTGTGGTGTCCATGGCTGGCATATATTCTTCTCTCTCTGACTGTGTTGACTGAAGTCTGGAGGAAAACTGGGCTTGCAGGACTTTAACTAGACCTGATCTTCTGAGGGTTTAGCATTTCTGGCAGCAGCGCTGACCTCTCCATACCGCAAACCGCAGCATGGCTCAGAACCCAAGGGATTGAATTGAGCCCAAAAGAGCCTTTGGAAGCTTGCCCACAAACCAAGATACACAAGATAGGTGTTTCTAGCCAGTGAATACCTTATGCATGACTATGCAAAGCCAAGACTTTACCGACGTTCAGAGACACTAAGAAATCTTAAATGGAAAATGTGGACAAAAGAAGCTGGCAATTTGATTCAGAGAGAACGGGTTCCCAACTGAGTGGTTCCAAGACAAGGAAGACTTAACCACAGTCAGACCATTTGCCTAAGAACCCTCGCCAGGAACCAAATCACACATTAAAATCTGTAAGTTCCACCTACCCAGTAGAGCTGCCAAGGCGTCTGACAGCGGCTGGCCCACCTGCCTATCAAGCCCATCGAGCAATTTTCCCCTCTGCTGACAAGGGTGCCCTGGGTGCTGCTTGATTGAAAGCTAGATTACTATTTAGCAAAAGCTGTTCCATGAAGCCGATGTTCCAGGAGCCATGATTTAATTTTGCTGTGAAGTCGTGAGCCTGATTTTGAAACTGTTGATATTGTTATGGAAATTATCGCTGTACTCAATTTCAATCAATAGTTTTTTTACTTATTTTTCTCTTTTAAACTAGGGCAGAGGAATTGAAAGAATGAGGGAATTTAGGCCTTTAGCAGAGAAAAAAACACAAGAGAGCATTTCAGAGGATGAATACAGCAAATTACAAAGCTTAAAGAGAAGAAATGGCATTTCTCTGAAATTCTGTTGTTTTCTACCTCCTGCTCATCCTTTGAGGCACCTCCTCCTTTTTGCCAAAACACTCACAGTCGCCTTAGCTTCTGAGACCTTTTGATACATCACCTCCTGATGCGGAGGTTGTAGGATGGTGAGGTCTCGCAACCCAGACTCTTGAGGACAGATAACAGCCCTTAATGGACTAAAGGTCTATCTTTCTTCTGAAGCTCTCAGTGGCCTAGAATAAGGCCCTGCCGAATAAGTATGCGTGCTCAGTCGTTCAGTCATGTCTGACTCTTTGTGACCCCATGGACTGCAGCCCGCCAGACTCGTCTGGCCATGGGATCCTCCAGGCAAGAATATTGGAATAGGTTGCCATGACCTCCTCCAGGAGATCTTCCCGACCCAGGGATCAAACCTGTGTCTCTTAGGTCTCCTGCATCGGCAGGCGGATTCTTTACCACTGAGCCGCCTGGGAAGCCCGCATACACTAAATAAACAGAGCAGATGTTATTGACCTTCTACTTTCTGAGCAGAAAACTGAAGGAATTAACACCCAAGCAGAAAGGCCATGGCTCCTATATTAATCTTTTCCAACCTGAGAAGTAACCTTTATGTGTGTGTGTATGTTTGTGTTTTAAGTGGAGGGAAAGTGACTTCTCTAACAGGTTCTAAAGGATAAAGCTGTTTTCATTTTTTAAAAAAATGAGAAAGAAGATGGAAAGAAGGAAGGAGGGAAGAAAGGGGAAGGATGGGTGGCAGAGAGCAAAAATAAAGCCAGGACTTTCACACACTGCAGAATGAACCTACCAACAGAGATTTTGCCTACAATATCTGTTGATTGGGAAAGCATATAGAAAAATAGATATGACTCCATCTTCTGGTAGTGTGGAGTAATAGCAGGAGCAAACATCCATTTCTCTGACGTCTTTTTGTTTTGTTTCTATTTTAAGGTTCTCCTCGAGGTCTGCCTCTTCTCTCGGCAGTGGCCATCAGAAGATGACTGCCTTATCAGTACTTCTATTCCCTAAAGCAAAAACGGGACAAGGAGCAGCTTTCAAAGACGCTTCAGAGTCTGATGCTAGAATGCATCACTCACTTGTGTGTACAGTCCAGAAGTCATAGCTGCCTTCCTTGCACAAAAATGGGGCTTCTCTCTCGTAGCTCAGTTGGTAGAGAATCTGCCTGCAATGCAGGAGATCCGGGTTCGATCCCTGGGTCGGGCAGATCTCCTGGAGACGGAAATGACAACCCACTCCAGTATCCTTACCTGGAGAATCCCCATGGACAGAGGAGCCTGGTGGGCTACAGTACATGGGGTCTCAAGAGTCGGACATGACTTAGGGACTGAACCATGAACAAAAAGAAGCAATGCCCTTGGGATTAGCTCAGTGAAATGAACACATACCATGGACCTGAACATTCTAGAAAGATACATGTTGTCAACTAGTGCTGGGTGACAACCCCGCCCCACAGCCCCAGCATAACAGGATGGTGCCTGTTCTGCAAGAACGATGGGTCAGGGTACACAAGTACCACCCTCACCTGCTTCTCAACAATGACTAATTATTCCCCAAGGTTAAAAAAAAAAAAAAACCGCTTACAGAACCCAGACCCACCCAGAGCACATTTCTGAGCAAGGATCCTGTGAAATGTTTGTGTGGGGGCGGGAAGAACTGAAGGACAGCAGTGCTGACAGGAAGATGTCGTCATGCTTTCTTTTTCCTGAGATGAAACCGAGAGTGGGGTGAGAAGCCGCTGGCTGAGTCGGAGGGCTGGGCAAGCGCCTCACTTGGGCTTCCTGCCTCTGTGTTCCCCAGCGGTGCCTGGCCGTAGAGAGTTTCTTGGGATTGACTACCAGGGTCTTCCCAGCTGGGGTGGGCTGGATGGAGGGTTGACCCAAAAGGCACATCATTCCTTCCCTTAATCTCCAGTGAAGGTCCCCAGCATCCCACGGAAACAGCAGCCTCTGTACAGCAGCGCTGTGAGACCTGGAACAGGAGGCAGGAGCAGGGAATGAAGTGCCCACCTGGGCGACAGAGCCAAGGGCATGGGTCTCTTCATTCTGAAGCCTGGAAACCATCTCAAGTTTCATATCAAAGGACAAGCTAAAACCAAGAGGAAAGACCCACACGTGACATCTTGTGGGATCAGCGATTCCTCTAGAGGGCGCTGCCCCCGGTTCTCCCTGTTCCCCCATTCAGTCTCATTCTGCAGGGACTGGGAACTCAGTTGAGGATGAGTCTCAATATAATCATGATATTGGCTACAACAGTAATGATAACAATAGCACCCAATCAAAAAATGGGTCAGTCAGTCAGTTCAATCGCTCAGTCATATTCAACTCTCTGCAACCCCAAGAACTGCAGCACGCCAGGCCTCCCGGTCCATCACCAACTCCCAGAGCTTGCTCAAACTCATGTCCGTAGAGTCGGTGATGCCATCCAACCATCTCATCCTCTGTCGTCCCCTTCTCCTCCCGCCTTCAATCTTTCCCAGCATCAAGGTCTTTTGTAATGAGTCAGTTCTTCGCATCAGGTGGCCAAAATATTGGAGTTTCAGCTTCAGCATCAGTCCGTCCAATGAATATTCAGGACTGATTTCCTTTAGGATGGACTGGTTGGATCTCCTTGCAGTCTAAAGGCTCTCTCAAGAGTCTTCTCCAACACCACAGTTCAAAAGCAGCAATTCTTCGGTGCTCAGCTTTCTTTATAGTCCAACTCTCACATCCATACATGACTACTGTAAAAACCATAGCCTTGACTAGATGGACCTTTGGACCTTTGTTGGCAAAGTAATGTCTCTGCTTTTTAATATGCTGTCTAGGTTGGTTATAGGTTTTCTTCTGAGGAGCAAAAAATGGGTGGAAGATCTAAATAGAAATTTCTCCACCGAAGACATTCAGATGCCCTAAACAGCACATGAGAAGATACTCAACAACACTAATTAGGAGAGAAATGCAAATCAAAACCACAAGGAGGCATCACCTCACACCTGTCAGAATGGCCGTTATCAAAAAAATCTACAAATGAGAAACGCTGGAGAGGGTGTGGAAAAGAAGGCTATGCCCCCACCTCCTTGGTAGAGTTGGTAGTGTTGGCTCCCACACTGGTGAGCCACTATGGAGAACGATATGGAGTTTCCTTAGAAAACTAAAAATAGAGCTACCATATGACCCAGCAATCCCACTAATTCACATATATCTGGAGAAAACCATAATTCCAAAATATATATGCAGCCCAAAGTTCACAGCAGCACTATGTGCAAGGACATGGAAGCAATCTAAACATCCATTGACAGAGGAATGGATAAGGAAAATGTGAGGCAGACGTAGAATGGAAAGAAATAATACCACTTGCAACAACATGGGTGGACCTCGAGCTTGTCATATTGAGTGAAGTCAGTCAGAGAAAGAGATACCATATGATATCACTTCTATGCGGAATCTAAAAAGGGTGCGCAAATGAACTTACCTACACGACAGAAATAGAGCTAAAGATGTAGGAAACAGATTGATGAGTGCCAGGAGGTAAGGAGTGGAGGGATAAATGGGAGATTAGGGCTGACATATACACACTGCTACATGTGAAATAGATAACTAATAAGGACCTGCCATATAGCACAGAGACCTCTACTCAATACCCCATAATGGCCTATATGGGGAAAGAATCTAGAAAAGAGTGGATACATGTATATGCATAACTGATTCACTTTGCTGTACACCTGAAACTAGCAGAACATTGTAAATCAACTATACTCCAATAAAATATTTTTTAAAAATAGAAATGACCTAATTGTCCAGTTATAGAGTTGAACTATATAAATGAACTATATAGTCACCTTCGAGAATCTAATCCTTCTCTTTACCTGAAAGACCTGAAGATTTCTTCTTTGAACTGCATTCATTTAGCTAGTTGATTGTTCACAGTTGATTGTTTCAGATAAATTTTTCCTAGTATCCTTTAACTCTATCAACTTGTAGATTAGGGCTTCCCAGGTGGCCCAGTGGTAAATAATCCGCCTGCCAATGCGGGAGGCACAGATGACTCGGTTCCAAACTCTGGGTCAGGAAGATTCCCTAAAGGAGGAAATGGAAACCCATTCCAGTGTTCTTGCCTGGAGAATCCCATAGACAGAGGAGCCTGGCGCGCTACAGTCCATGGGGTCACAAAGAGTCGGACGTGACTGAGCATGCACTCAGCAGCAGCGTGTAGATGATGGGACTTTTCTGGACTTACAATTTTAAATATCAGTTCTGGTCCATTGTTTTGATTCTCTTCTCCAGTCATAGGTTTGCTGGACCACCTTTGCAAATTGTTTTGCATTTCACCCACTTTCAAAGGGAAATGCTTTGTTTGTTTCCTCATTTTCATTCATTTTTATTCTTTTTATTTTTTCTTTAATACCCCTTGTTAAATTTTTTACTCTATCAATACTTTGTAATTTAGTTTTCATTGTGTGTGGTTAATTGCTCAGTCATGTCCCACTCTTTGCAACCCCATGGACCACTAGCCCACCAGATTCCTCTGTCCATGGGATTCTCCAGGCAAGAATACTGAAGTGGATTGCCATTTCCTTCTCCAGGGGATCTTCCTGACCCAGAGATCAAAATTGGCTCTCCTGAATTGCAGAATCTTCATTACTGATATATTTTTTCTCAAATTCTCTCCCAAGTCTAAGTAGTTTTTTTGAAGGAAGGGGGTTAAGGGGTGTCTATTTCTGGTCTTAATTTTTATATTTCTGATTTTAGGTATCATTTTATATTCCTAAATGAATTTACTTTGGTGTGTTTCTTTCCAGTTGTTTTGAGTTTTCTTCTGCTTCGAATTTTCTGGTAAGACTTTTCATCAGGAGAAATGCTTTGATTCTCATTTTCAATTTTTTTTACAATAATTTTATATGGATGTGATCTGCTTTTCTGTATTCTTATTTCTTTCACAAACAGGGTCCCTAGTTTAAGATCTCCTTGGTTCTTCCCCCTTTTGTACCATTTCTTTTATGGGTAATTTGGGTTATGGTGGCATGGGGAAAGGAGGGTTTATTTCTCTGAGAGTCCTTAATCATTCCTACTTATTTCTTTCATTTTTTCATTGATTTTTCTCCAAGGGGTATCACCCCTTCTCTATATATCTGTAACCCCTCCCCAAATTCTACCTTTCCGTTCCCCCACACAATCAAGCCCTTCCCCGTCTCCAGTGCTGTGAACGTCCAAGTTGCAGCCTGTATTTTGTACTTTCTCATTCAAAGTTGACTTCCTATTTCCAGGGTTATTTCATTTGTGTTTTAGCAAGGTTCTCTGCTATCTCCCACCCTTCTCTTAAGCTCCTCTTAAACTCACACCCTTTCTGTTGGAATTCATCCTGTCCTCTCAGTTCAGTTCAGTTCAGTCGCTCAGTCGTCTCCGACTCTTTGCGACCCCATGAATCACAGCATGCCGGGCCTCCCTGTCCATCACCATCTCTCGGAGTTCACTCAGACTCACGTCCATCGAGTCCGTGATGCCATCCAGCCATCTCATCCTCAGTCGTCCCCTTCTCCTCCTGCCCCCAATCCCTCCCAGCATCAGAGTCTTTTCCAATGAGTCAACTCTTCGCATGAGGTGGCCAAAGTACTGGAGTTTCAGCTTTAGCATCATACCTTCCGAAGAAATCCCAGGGCTGATCTCCTTCAGAATGGACTGGTTGGATCTCCTTGCAGTCCAAGGGACTCTCAAGAGTCTTCTCCAACACCACAGTTCAAAAGCATCAATTCTTTGGTGCTCAGCCTTCTTCACAGTATGGTTCCTCTGCCTTTTCTAAAACCAGCTTGAACATCAGGGAGTTCATGGTTCACATATTGCTGAAGCCTGGCTTGGAGAATTTTGAACATTACTTTACTAGCATGTGAGATGAGTGCAACTGTCCTGTCCTCTACTTGCAGGTAAATGAAAGGTCGTGGTATCTCTGTCTCCTAGTAACATCATGATCCTGGGTAGTTTTGTTTGCTCTCATGATTGTTTCTATGTGTTTCCCTTTGGAAAGCCTCCACTGTTCTGCAACACGCAAGTCTCCTCTGCCTGGCTTCAGAGACAGTCAGCAAAGCCACACTTCTCCCTAGCTCTAAGCCTCACTCAGTTACAGCTTTGGGGCGACAATCTGTTCCAAAGCTCTAGCCATCCATTTCTTATTGTTTTCAACGTCCCCTCAAAGACACAAATTTTCAATGATTTTGTCTACTAAGAAAGAAAATCCTATTGCTTAAGTAATAATTTCTTCATTGATTCACTTATAGCCAACAATATCCTATCTGAAAGCAGTATTAGCAGAGTTGACAAAGTAACCATCAAGTAAAGAGACACTTCAGGTAGCCAAAGCTAAACATTTAACACTGAATGTTCAGTATTCATAAAAACTATTTAACATTGAAAATCACTTGTGATTGTTAGTTGTTGCCTTTATAAATGCAGTCTCTAAGTTGGGATTATTGCCCTGTCCATTAAATCTCATTTAATCAGCAAACATTTACAGGCAACTAGGGTTACAGAGAAGGAAGAACTTTATCCCAGCCATAAGGAAGGTCTTTATGGATGGGGCTGGGGGTGGGGTGGGGACAGATAAGTTTAAATTATTATTCAGAGATATGAGAACCTGAATACATGTTTGTTCCTGGTAGAGTAGGGTCAAAGGAGAAGAAGGATCAAGTCTGCTCGGGTGAATCAGAAAAGATTTCATGAAGGATATGTCTAATCCACATCTTAAGAGGATGAGTAAGGATGTTTATAAACTCAGCTTGTTCCAGGAATCACTGCCTCTCAAAACTGCCTTCCAAAAACAGTCAGAAACACAAGTTGGAGCCACCTCCATACCTTCTCTCCTCAAACACATAAACACACACACATACACACACTTAAACATGAAACTCAAGAGAAAGTGAATATATTCTGTTCTTCTTTTAAAGTCATGTTTTTAACTATGGGAGCATATCAAAATCATCTGAAGAACTTTTAAATCTTCAAAACGCCCAAGCCAGAGGCCTCTCTGTTAACGATCTTGCATCATGCAATCACTGACATCAAGGTTTACACAACCTTGCTTTCTGATGCGGAGAGAATTGGACTAAAGGACCCCTGCCTATTACTCTAGATTTCCCCAAGGCGCAGAAGACTTCTCTCTACAGAATTAGACTTCTCCCTTTTAGACTGTAAAGGTATGTCAGTCAATTTTGAGTATTTCTAGGGTAAGACATGGAAGACTTCCGTTCTCAAAGAATACATTCACGAGTTCCATGGCGGTGTGGAGTGGGGAGACAGGACTCTTTCCCCAGCCGCCTGTAAGGTGAATCGAGTCAACAGTACTGTCTGAACACTCTCAGTGAAACAGCAAGTCACTTTTCCTGGTGCTTTCTTTCTTCCAGGAAAATATAAACCCATTGAGTAGCTCATTCGTTCCTTCCGCTTTGCTTGATCAGCGTGAGCAGGGACTCTCCTGAGAAACCTCTCTTGGGTGCAAAGGCCAGCAGAGCCCCATCGCCTGCCCCTGCCAGTGGCATCTAACTGTCTGATGAAAGCTCTGGAGCTCTGTGCGTCAAGCGTCTGGTTTTGCCGGACAGGCGCAGTCGGATGCTCGGCAACATGTGGGCACATATCCCAGGAAAACGCTTTGGATTTTAAACTCAGGGGCCTGTTTTTCAACTTCTCCAGGTCCAAGCTGCCTCAGGTCAAGATGATGGGGGCGTGGGGATAGTAAGAAGGATCAGAGATGAGTTACATGTTGGGGAGAACCCCGCCCCCGCAAAGCCTGGACCTTTTGTCGGGGACTTGCCGGCAGCTATATTCTTTCTTTCTAACCTCTCAGGATTCTGTGAAGAAGCATAAGACATTTTCTTTTCTCCTTTTCAATCTAAAATCTGGCAGGGTTTACAGACTTCATGAGGGGAGAGATAAGAAAAGCTCAGGAGCTGACAACCATCCCCTCGTCGGGCACTTACCGTGAGCTGACTCCTCTTTGAACTGCTGGGGAAAAACATGAGACCAGTCCCTGCCTACTTTTTTTTTTAATAGATTGGCACCAACTTTTTAAAATATTTATTTATTTATATTTGGCTGCACCAGTCTTGGTTGCGGCACACCGGATCTTCTGTTGTGGCATGCAAATTCTTAGTTGTGGTCTGCGGGAATCTAGTTACCTGACCAGGGATCAAAGCCAGCCTCCCCACATTGGGAGCGTAGAGTCTTAGCGGCTGGACCACCAGGGAAGATTCCCCCAGTCCTTGACTTCTTCGAGCTTCCTGCCTAGAAGAGAGAGAGACCAGGACACAGTGGATTTTAAAGCACTCAGCATCCTTGCAGACACCTAGGCAAGAATGCAGCTGCTCCCAAATCAAGCAGCCCAGCGACCTATGAGCCACCCTGCCTTCCTGCCCAACCTCCCCTCATATTCTCCCACATTTATTTCCTACTTGTTGCTGCAAATCGCGAAGCATTTTCCCAACTCCAGGCCTTTGCGTTTACTGTGGCCTCCGTAGGAAAATACATTTTCCCCAGGTTTTGCTGAGTCTGCCCCGTTTTTGTCCTTCAGCTTGTTTGTCTCTTCCTTGAGGAGATTTTCTTTGAAGTCTCCTCCGACTCAGAAGCTATAGGTTTTACTTTTACCGTTTAAATTCCTCTTTAAAACTTTTAATGTGGTGAAAAAAAAACAAAAGGGCTGGACTTTTAGCTTAAATATTTTGGCGATTTGTTTGTAACTCCTCCTTTCTCCCTTTCTCAGGCCCCTGGCAATCAACATTCCATTCTTGCATTCTATGAATTTGGCTATTTTAGATCCTTCCAATGGATAAAAGCATACAGTGGCTGTTTTTCTGTGCCTGGTTTATTTTGTTTGGCGTATCCTCAAGATTCATCTGTGTTGTCACATACTGCAAAATCCCCTTCTTTTTAAGGGCTGAGCAGTATTCCATTGTATGTATAGATCGTGTTCTCTATCTGTTCATCTGTTGATAAACAATTAAGTTGTGTCCACATTACAGCTATTGTAAACAATTTTTCTATGAATATTTTGTTGTTCGGTCACTAAGTCAAGACCAGCTCTTTGCAATCCCATGGATTGCAGCACACCTGTCTTCCCCGACCTTCACTATCTCCCAGAGCTGGCTCAAACTCATGTCCATTGACTCAATGATGCCATCCAACTATCTCATCCTCTGCCCCTTTCTCCTCCTGCCCTCAATCTTTCCCTTCATCACAGTCTTTTCCAATGAGTCAGCTCTTTGTATCAGGTGACCAAAGTATTGGAGTTTCAGCTTTAGCATCAGTCCTTCCAGTGAATATTCAGGATTGATTTCCTTTAGGATTGGCTGGTTTGATCTCTTTGAACTCCAAGGGTCTCAAAGAGTCCTCTCCAATACCACAGTTCAAAAGCATCAATTCTTCAGTGCTCAGCCTTCTTTATAGTCCAACTCTCATATCCATACATGACTACTGGAAACACCGTAGTTTTGACTATAGGGACCAATGAACACAGGAGTGCTAAAAAAAGAGAGGACTGGACTCTAATTAAAGACAGATTTATTCTTATGACTGCTGTAAGGGAGTCTCCAGCATCGACTGAGCTCCGCTGCAACTAAGGCAAAGGTGGCTGAGGATTTCAAAGGGAGACAGAAAGGGAATATAAGAAGGGTATTAAGGGAGCTTAAAGGGAGACCACAGAGAAATGGAAAATTGCAGGAGGGGAGTAAGTGGAGAAATATTGAAACTGGCTTGGCAATGTGGCACATTCTGCCCTTCGGCAATATCGTGTTTTCTTGAGTAAAGACTCAGCCCAGAGGTCACCTGTAAGGACACCGCCTACTGCAGTTAGAAACCAGATAAACGTGTGGTCAAATCTCCTAGCACAGTGTTCAGTTAAGTCCTTTGTGCCATATGGGAATTCATAGTTTTCAACTATACTTAAGGTGTTTTGCTTTTTTATTTTATCAATATCTAGAGTTAATTGGGGCCTATAACTTCTTGCCAAATAGGATGAAATCTAGCCAAATTTTAAATTCTCATATTTCTTTGGTCTGCTTTCAGTTATCAAATCTGAGATTTATCATATATTTTAATAATCAAAACACTTTTATTCTTTGAAATACATTTTATTGTTTTTTGTTTTCTCTTTTGTTTTTTTACCCCATATCTTCTTCTTAGAATTATTTTGGTTTGTTTCACCAAGTGCAATTTCTAGCAATTGTTTCAGTCAAATTTAAGGGATGGCAGAACATCCCAGTCACTAAAATGTGCTTATTTTATCCTCTCATTTTTGAATTGAACAATATTTTAGCTGTGTATAGAATGCTGATTAAACAGTTATTATTTTCCTCTCCCATTCAATGATATGGATGAGAAGACTTTTGCTAATCTGATTCTTATTTTTCTGTAGAGAAGCTTTTCTCCCCCTTTGTCCAAAAGGTTTCTGGACTTCCTTTTTTTTGGTGGCCCATTTATTCTACAATATTTCTGGATGTGGTCGTTTTATATGCCTCCTGCCCTATACCCAGTAGTCCTTTTTAATTTAACTCATGTATTCTTGAAATAGAACATGTATCTTTCATTATTTGTTAACTCCTTCTATCTATCCTCTGCGTTCTTTTCTTCCAGAACCCCTCTTAGAATTTCCTATTTCCAATCGCTCTTTAATATATTCATTTTTGCTATTTAACTTTGCCTTTTGAGAACATTTGTCAGCAACAACAATTTTCCAACTATGAGTTCTCTTCTCAGTTCTGTACAGTTTCCTATTCAGTACATCTACTAATTTCTCCTTTTATTTCAACAACTTTCTATAGCCAAAGTCTCCAGTCAAGTCTCTTTGTTTGAGTTCAATGTCCTTTCTCATCTCTCTGTATTTGCTACATTAATTTTATTTCCTTAGTTCTCACAACTAGTGTTGGTTGAGTTTGCTGACTTGACTGTTAGACTGGCTTCCTTAAATGTTGTTTAAGTCTTGATTTTCTGCTTGTCTTTGTATCTTTGACCAGTTGCCTATTTGAGAGCTGGATTATACTACCTGTTACCAGTGATGAGAAGCTAAAAGTGGAGGTACTATCAGCTAGGAGGTCAGCAGCTAGTCTTCTAGCCATTTTTGTTGTTTAGTCGGTAAGTTGTGTCCAGCGCTTTGAGACCCTGGTGGCTGCAGCACGCCAGGCTCCTCTGTCCTCCACTCTCTCCTGGAGTTTGCTCAAATTCTTGTCCAGTGAGTCAGTGATGCTATCTAACCATCTCATTCTCTACTGCCCTCGTCTCCTTTTGCCTTCAATCTTTCCCAGCATCAAAGTCTTTTCCAGTGAGTTGACTGTCCTAGAGACGCCTTATTTCCCTTGAGTATCACCAGCCACCCAGGGGGCTTTTGTACCTCTCAGGTCCAATGCCTCCACTTATTGCTCCAGCCTAGGGCCAGACACTCCTGTTCCCACCTCATGAGTATGGTGTGATGGTAGTGGGGAGGGGAGGGACCAAGCCATCTGGACTCTCCTACGAGGGCACTGTAGAAGCCACTTTGACTGCTAAGAGCTCCTTAGAGCTCTCTCATGCTCCAGTATCCAATCCTCAGCGTTTAGACAGAGTATCTGAAACCACTCCCTGCTGGGAACAAGCTCCCCAGGGTGGGGTTAAGGCCACAGCCTCATCAATTATTCATACCCCATCTGCCTCCAGCCTTTCAGAAATTCCTTATAATTTCTGGTCTAAGGAGAATAATCCCTTTTGTCTTATAGCACTGATATAAACAATTTTCTCCTATATATTTAGAGGAGGAAAAGGACATTATAGCATACACTCAGTTTATCATCTTAATAGCATCTTCTGGGTTTAATTTGCAAATTTGTTTTTGATTAATAGCTGTACAAGAACTATACGCATAAGGGTATATATCCAATTTATTTGTACACATTTAAATAATATTGCAATTAAAATAATTGAACAACACAAGGAAATCACTATGCATTAAAATATTCTAGGAAATGATGTCTATATATTATTCCTGTTGGAGAAATATTGTCTGGGTTCTTACATGAGAACTTACTTCACCTAGAGTTGATTGAAAAATTGCAGAGGGAAACACTAAAGATAATACTTCCCCTGCCTCAGCCATAAAGCCTTAGCAACAGAAGCAATGCAAGTGCCAGTGTCCTCTGTAATGACCCCGGCGCTCAGGCTGAAGCAGTATCTTTTGGTCCTGCCAATCTGCTGGCCGAGCAGAACAGGTAGAAGGAAGGGAAAGAAAGCTGGCAAATAAATGATAGGGCTTATGTAATATTTTCAGTGTGCCAACTAACATTCAGACATATTACATTGACTTGTCCTGACAATAACCTAGATGCCTTGATGTCAAAGGGTTGGGTATTAACCTCCATTTTACAAATGAGAAAAACAGAGGCTCAGTGAAGTCAAGTGACCTGCTTGAGGTCCCCAGCTACTCTTGACTAGGAAACCAAAGCCCTTTACAAGGTATATCAGTCAGTATCCCGGCAGAACACAGAAGACATGCTGAACTTAGGAGAGTTCAAGGAGAGTTTAAGTAAAGGGATTGGACTTCCCAGGTGGTGCTAGTGGTAAAGAATCCACTTGCTAATGAAGGAGATTTAAGAGATGCGTGACCTGGGTCACGATCCCCTGGAGGAGGGCACAGCAACCCACCCTAGTATTCTTTCCTGGAGAATCCCATGGACAAAGGGACCTGATGGGCTACAGTCCATAGGGTCACAAAGGGTCAGACATGACTGTAGTGACTTAGTGTGCACACACACAGTAAAGGGATTACTTAAATGGTGTGATAGAGAAGGAAATGGCAACTCACTCCAGTATTCTTGACTGGAAAACTCCATGGGCAGAGGAGCCTGGCATGCTAACGTCCATGTGGCTGCAAAGAGTCAGACATGATTGAGTACAACATATGCAAATGGTGTGGCAGAGAGTAGAGAAATGATCAATGCAGGCCCCCCAAGCCAGTGAGAAGAAAGTGATTCCCACCACTAGGCTCAATGCAACAAGGAGGGGAGGTGATTACTGCCTGGATTCCTAAACTTTTGTCAGTCTGGGGGACCCAGAAGACCCCAACTCAAGAATAATGCTTTTAAATGAATTTGATAAAATACTTAGAATTGCCAAAGAAACCAATTCTATTAAAAAATGATGCATAAAATAGTCAAATTAAATATATCTGTGATGAGTAAATGAAAGTCACTCAGTCGTGTCCAGCTCTTTGCAGTCCATGGAATTCTCCAGGCCAGAATACTAGAGTGAGTAGCCAATCCCTTCTCCAGGGAATCCTCCCAACTCAGGGATCACATCTTCCGCATTGCAGGCAGATTTTTTACCGTCTGAGCTGCTAAAGAAGCCCCCAAATAAAGACATGTTGTATTAAACCAAAATTCTTCTAAATAAGTAAATAGAGGTGTGTTTTTATTTTCTCCCTTAGAGTTTACAGACCTTCTGAACTCGATCCACAGGCCCCAGACTAACCCTCTGGCTACTGGAACCCAGAGGGAGCAAACAATGCAGAGGCCACGTTGGAAAGAGCAGTGGCCTTTGGCAGAAGGGCACCATCCACACAGCCAGCCCAGGGAAAGGCCACCAGGAGGGAACTGGATAATACCTACCCCCATGTCCTTCGCTTCTTCTGTCTGATCACATGAGAACTCTCCACTTTGGTGTAGTTTATATAGGATGCCTTGCCAAAGCAGAGAGCAGGGTGAAGAAGGCTGGAGAGGGAACCGAGGGGCAAAATTCTGCAGATCTGCCTATTTTTGCACTCCACTTACATGCAACCTACCTCTTTGCTCCAAAGTGGCAACTGGCTTATTTTAGTTCTAGAAGGCACTCAACTCCTTCCAACTTCAAGAGACACCCTCCAACCCACAATCCAGGAAAATTTTGCCTAACCACCATTCATATCTTATGCTTTCTCATTGAATAAGCTCATTCCCATTCCATTAAAATATCAATAAGTGTTCATTTATATAAATATTTGTTTAGTGTTTTGGATCAAGGGGAGTTTTATTTGGTGGCTTGTAACAAAGTGGCTCAGCTGGTAAAAAATCTGCCTGCAATGCAGGAGACATGGGTTAAGACCCGCTGGAGAAGGGAAAAGCTACCTGCTCCAGTATTCTGGACTGGAGAATTCCATGGATTGTGTAGTCCATGGGGTCACAGAGAGTCGGACTTGACTGAGCTACTTTCACTTTCAACAAAAATACAAAGCCGAAAACAAAGGTTTCAACATAAATACATTACCACATGTACAATAGATTGCTAGTGGCACGTTACTGCATAACAGAGGGAGCTCAGCTGGGGGCTCTGTGATGACCTAGAAGGGTGGGATTTCGGGGAGTGGGAGGGAAGCTCAAGAGGGAAGGGACCTACATACACTTATAGGTGATCACGCTGTTGTACAGCAGAAACCAACACAACACTCTAAAGCAATTATCTTCCAATTAAAAAATTTTAAAAGATAAAAAACATATTGAGAGCTTTGCTTTTACTACAGAACAAGAAGTCCCAAAGTAGGCAGGATAGGAATAACTACGTTGGTGCCTTGTGATCATGTTGTGGCTTCATAGGCACAGGGAACAGTGTCTGCAAAATTGTGGAGGCTTGAGGACCTCATCTTTGCAAGCTATCAAAATAGGGAATTGTTACACTGAGAAGATAAAATGTGATGAGAGATGAAAGGCGGGGAGGGACGGGGAGCAGGTTCTGAGTGTTTGCAGTGGGTTGGGTCAGCCTCAAAGAGAGTGATTCATGTGGGAAACTGGGCCACAGCAGTTTCTGATGAAGGCGAGGATTAATGGCGATCTGTGGGTTACTGTTCTTATTAAAAAAAAAAAAAAATTAATAGTATGACTGTCTTCCTGAGGTCTGATGCCTCTTCCCAATTTGATCTCTCATTTAATTACCTGCAGAACACGAGCACCGACATGATTGTTGCCTCCGCCTAGTTTGTGACTCACGATGGGAGTTTCGGAGTAACAACAGGTCCTTGTCACCCCGAAACCTCATCTAAGATCAGGCTTTGGGAAAGACAGGCTGAAACAGTCGGTGCCACCACCACCTCTGTTAACTATGCCTTCTCTCCTTTTTGTCTCGTTTTCTCTTTCTTCTTTCCCTGTGTTTTACCTTTCCTTCACTTTTACTCCAACTCAGGTTAGTCATGTAAATGAAAACTATGCCACATGGCAAAGATTTGACCAACTCCTCAGCAGGCAGTCAACCAACCCAGCAGGTGGAGAAGAGAGAATCCAGCCGAGGGTCACCCGCCCCTCGTTCCTACTGGGTGGCTTGACCTTTCTTAGCCCACTCGCACCTCAGTGGGCATGAAATAGAGCCGGGCCATATGGTCCTTCCCCCCACGTCCTCTGCCTGCCTTTGCTGTGTGGGAAACTTTAGTCGAAGAATAAGTTTAATCAGAGAAATGAGAACATGCAGAAACAAAGGAAAGTCGTCAAAGGAGACCAGAGAGTCATGGTGTAGTCATTAAGCATCGTCGTTTCATTCTTCTCAATGGCTGTCGACAATATTCTGAGCCTCTTCTAGATACTGAAACACCCACCAGGGGGAAGAAGTTAACTACATGATGGCCAGGTTGTAGTCATGACATAAACTGCTACAATCCTGAGAACTGGCCTCAAGGAAATGGAAACAAGCCAACCCTGGAGCTGAAGATTAACTGTATCCCAAACCACTAAGATGACACTGGTCAGACCGTCAGTGATCAATCTGAAGATGGCTCTCAGAGCTGACTGTGCTGTTTCCGCATGTAATGCCCTCCCCTGTTCTATAAAAGCTCTTATTCCCTGCTTGTCATGGGCGATGTCTGCCCCCCAGCAAGCCCCACCCTCCAGTTGTCGGCATCTGAAAAAAAGATGCTTCCACCAACCTGTTTATTGGCTTTTGAGCAGCAAGCAGCCAGACTCCACATCTGTTGGTAACAGGCTCACGTGAATAGTTCTAACCAATGGAAGGTAGGGGAAGCAGTGTTTTACCTCCAGTCAGAAGGGCTTGAAGTGCATGGGCCATCTCTACACGCTTGCTTCTCCTTCGTCACTTGGCAGGATTCAGAGGAGGACCCCAAGAGTCTCAGAGAAGACAGACACCAGTAAAAAGAGGACACTGATCCACAATGACTGTGTACAGCAGAGAACACCCAACCTTGCTGCTGCTGCTGCTAAGTCGCTTCAGTTGTGTCCGACTCTGTGTGACCCCATAGACGGCAGCCCATCAGGCTCCCCCGTCCCTAGGATTCTCCAGGCAAGAACACTGGACTGGGTTGCCATTTCCTCTTCCAATGCATGAAATTGAAAAGTGAAAATGAAGTCGCTCAGTCGTGTCCAACTCCTAGCAACCCCATGGACTGCAGCCCGCCAGGCTCCTCTGTCTATGGGATTTTCCAGGCAACAGTACTGGAGTGCCATTGCCTTCTCCAGGGGATCTTCCTGACCCAGGGATCGAACCCAGGTCTCTCGCATTGCAGGCACACGCTTTACCATCTGAGCCACCAGGGAAGCATCAGTTCAGTTCAGTCGCTCAGTCATGTCCGACTTTTTGCGACCCCATGAATCACAGCCCGCCAGGCTTCCCTGTTTATTACCATCTCCCGGAGTTGACTCAGACTCACGTCCATCGAGTCAGTGATGCCATCCAGCCATCTCATCCTTGGTCGTCCCCTTCTCCTCCTGCCCCCAATCCCTCCCAGCATCAGAGTCTTTTCCAATGAGTCAACTCTTCGCATGAGGTGGCCAAAGTACTGGAGTTTCAGCTTCAGCACCATTCCTTCCAATATGTTAATCCCAATCTCCCAATTCATCCCACTTCCCCTTCCCCCTTGGTGTACACGTTTGTTCTCTATGTCTGTGACCCTATTTCTGCTTTGCAAATAAGTTCATCTGTACCTTTTCTAGATTCCACGTGTAAGCAATATTAATTATATGATATTGAAAATAAGCAGCAGGCCGTGCCCTCAGAGTCTGATGGCTATGGGGCCAGCTTATCAAACCCCCTCAAGCTCAGACCACCACAGATAGTTTTCATTTTTAACAGCTGGCCTCCTGGGATTAAGGTAGACAGAGAAGATCTGAGATTGTTGGAGGGGTGAGGGAGGGAGGAGGGAAGGCAGAACATCTGGAGTCTGTCCATCCTGGCCAGGTCTCAGATTCTGAACAAGGTTGAAGATAAGGTGATCTGATGAGCTTTTCGATTCTATTCCATCTAGGCCTTGCTCAGGGGAAGAATGTCAACAGACTTTGCTCCTAGTACTATGGATACATGGAAATAAAATGGTTGGCTTCGGATGTCATGGGGCCAAGAAGGATGCACTGGGAATATAGTGTGCCTTGAAACCAGGTCACCTAGAAAAAAAATCCTGCAAAGTGAAAGCTGAAATGAAAGTGACAATTTAGGTACTTTGCACCACCTGACTTATTGGTTCTTGTTCTACCTGAAATCTAGGAAAGGTACTTTCTGGGTCCACATCTCTTTAAAGCTTATTTGAGCATCTCTTTTTATTATTTTTAAATATAGAGCATACATAGATTTCAAGCTCTAAGTGTCCTTTTCATCCTTGTTGGTAGAAATAAAAAAGCTATCCAGCTGTTCAGGCTGTTCGTACCAAGTTGGATCTCTTCTGAACACTACGATTCTGATCCTGCAAGACTGTACAGATGGAGAGAAGGGTCAAGCAGAAAGGATACAGTGACAACTCTGAATTTTCTTTTTTTTTTAAGATTAATCAGTTTGGGGTCAGATTTATTTTGGTTAAGAAAATACTACCCTTTGTCCCCTGTAGAGATTTCCATCCTAAAATCCATTGTTTCATTTGTTTGTTTGTTTAGTTTTGGGGGTGGAGTTTGGCTCCAACAAACATGGCATGTGAGATATTAGTTCCCCTACCAGGGATTCAACCCATGCCCCCAGCATTAGAAGGCAGAGTCCTAACCACTGGACTGCCAGGGAAATCCCCAACAAGTCCACTGTTGCAGGGAAGAGTCACTGATACGACAGCATGTTTATTGTAGAGAAGAGAAGGGAAAAGAACAGAGCTACAGGCATTGAGCATGTTCTATCTGCCACATGCTCTTTATTATATAACCATCAAGAAAATCCAGTGATACAGGAATCCTTTCTTGTAGCTTCTACAGAATAGGAAGCCAAAGTTTAATTTAAGGGACTTACTTATGTCAAGGTCATATAGCTGTGAAGGACAGAAAAAAATCAAGTTTATTCTGCCTTGAGAATTCACAGCAGTAAATTACTATCAGGGCTTCCCTGCTGGCTCAGTTCTAAAGAATACACACGCCAGTGCAGGAGACGCGGGTTCAAGCCCTGGGTCAGGCAGATCCCTTGGAGAATGAAGTGGCAACTCATGTCAATATTCTTGCCTAGGAAATCCCATAGACGGGTAATCCTCGTCGGTTATAGTCCATGGGGTCCCAAAGAGTCAAATGCAACTTAGTGACTAAACAAAGACAAAGTTGATATCACCAAATATGCAATCCAGTCACTGAGTTTTTAAGAAATGGCCCAGGATGATAAAACAGCCCATGTACACATAAATAATGCAGTCAATCTCACCCATAAATACTGAATAAAACTAACGTGAAGTAACAATCAAGTGAGAGTATTTTGAGAATGTGTCCAGGAGGTGGTGAGATTTGAGGAGATTTGAGCCTGCTCATTTACAGATATTATTAATTTGTAAACATCATTAAATGTGAATATTGCAATATAGGATATTACAGTATTTTGCTGTGAAAGCTATGTCATGCTCTTTGCTTTATTTATTTTTACTGAGGTATAGTTGATTTACAATCTTGTGTTAATTTCTGCTGTACAGCAAAGTGATTCAGTTATATATATAAGGTGAGGTGAAGTCTCTCAGTCGTGTCCGACTCTTTGCGACCCCGTGGACTGTAACCTACTAGGCTTCTCCGTCCGTGGGATTCTCCAGGCAAGAATACTGGAGTGGATTGCCATTTCCTTCTCCAGGGTATCTTCCCGACCCAGGGATCGAACCCGGGTGGTCTCCAGCATTGGAGGCAGACGCTTTAACCTCTGAGCCACCAGGGAAGCCCTGTTATATATATATATAATATATATTCCTATATTCTTTCCCACCATACACCATAGCTTATTTCAGAATACTTAACATAGTTTCCTGTGCAATGCTCTTTTCTTAATGAATTTATTTCAAAAATGAATTGAGCTCATTGCTCATTGCCTTTAGGCCTGAATAATCCTAATTAAACACGATTCTTGACAGATTTATACACAAAGCTGATCCTTCTTGGATTCATTTGTATATGAATTCACCAAACACTTACTAAATACCTCTTAGGTTTTAAGGTCAAGATGCTAAAGCTTTGTTTTCAAGATACAGTCTCATAGTCAGAAGATAAAGAAATATACAGTCATAAAATAACATGGCAAGTTTTATGCTAGAGATTATGTATGAGATACAGGATCCAGACAGGCAGTTCCCATGTCATTAGGGAGAGGTTTCATAGAAATAGTAATGTCAGGAAAGTCTCTAAAGGGTATGGAGGAAATAGCTAGGTGGACAAACTAGGCGGGTTATTGCAGGTCAGGGCAAAAGTGTGTTGAAAAGCTCAGAAAAGTGACAGATTGTGCAGAGTCTTGACTAGTTTATTGGAGAGTGGCAGAAGGTGAAGTTGGATAAGCAAACTGGAGGTAGACCAGAAGGATGAGCTCTGAATGCCATGGGTCTACTAGACATGCTAAAACTGCCCTTTCTCTCCTTACTTTTAGAGAAAGCCATCCATGGGATTGCACATTTAACTTCATGCTCTGCCTTCTCTTTCAGAGTCCTTTCTCTCTCCTCACCTACCACCATCTGGGCTCCTTCTGACACGTGTCTTCACCAGAGAACCAGACCTTCCCTTGCTCAGCTGTCTGCAGGGTGGTTTCACAAGTGAGAGTCTCTGGTCCCTCTCTCAGAACAGACACAAACTCGGATGGCTGGTTACACTTCCTTTCTCTTAAATCTTTCATATTAAAGACAGTTCATCAAACTCTAAAAGAATTCCAGCATTTACAAAGTACTTGGTGACTTCTGAGGGCTGCAAGATGCTATATGTGAGATACGGCAGCAGAAGGCTAAGAGGCCTTGAAAACAATATCGTTCATGAAACAAATTAGAAAACCTGGGTCATTGCCACCTTTCATGGTCCTGTCAGAAGACAAGAATTAAGGCAGGACATCCTGTCAAGGTCATTTCAGATGCTTTTATTCTTCTTGTGAAACGATAATGATAATAAAAATAGCACCTTTTTTCATGACTTACACATTTTCAGAGCTCATTCATCTATGATCTTCTCTGAGCAACTGATGGGGAAGGTGAACTTGGAGGACCAAAAATGCTCCCAACCAGACCTTAAATGATATTTTAAGTGGGAGATGTGATAAATGGAACAGTTTTTAATCCATCATTCTGGATTTGATACCAAAAGATGGTTTCATGGGCAGCAAAGTTGTCCTCCATGTTTCTAAACTTGAAATTTAGGTATATTCCAAGAATATCCTATTATTCCTATATAATCTATTATTTTTATTTGCTTATAAAACATTTAAAGCTATTTAAATTTTCATCTTTTTTTTTCTACTATGGAAAAAACTTTTAAAAATTGTCATTTTCCCCAACATACTGTAAATTTTTTTTCATTTGTTCTAAATTTACCTTTTTTTACTTGCAAACAGTAGTCCATAGTTACTAATGATTGCAATTTCACTACTAACAAAGAGAATGTGTTTCAGAGACATATTCATTTGAGATAAAAATAATAACTAGAGACAGAAATGATCTAGGAGACTTGGAGGACTTTCCAGAAAACCATGCATAGGACCAAGAACTAAATATCTTGCAAAGTGTGTAAACTTTGGGGAGAGGGAAAAAGGTAGGACTTGGGTAAATGTATCCTTTCCCCAAGTGTATTCTGTGGAACCCACTCTGCTTCAGGTTTTATGGTCAAATAAATTGGATATAGCACTTAATATATCATATAAGACTAGCAAAGGCTCTAAGAAGTCCTACAGTAGAGTACTTTGCAAATTTTACTTAGTCCAGTTTTTCAAACTCTTTGACCACAGATACTAAGGTTTTTCCAGATAGTTTTGCACAAGGGTTCCACAAAACACACTTTGAGAAATGTCGCTTTGATGCTGGGGGAAGCATGAGAGAGCCTGACCTATACTTTGGGAGGAAAGATGATCCACCAGCACTCCCAGCAAAAACAAAAGATTATTTTACAGTATTTTTCTTAGAAGATTTTTAGAAACATGCACGGTAAGGTATCTAGGGAGAAGAGTTCTGATGTCCACAACTCACTTTGAAATGTATCCAAAATAAACTGAATTAATGGTTGCACAGAGGGATAGACAGATATGTGGTAGAGTAAGTTTCACTTCAGTTCAGTCACTCAGTCATGTCCAACTCTTTGCAACCCCATGAGTTGCAGCACGCCAGGCCTCCCTGTCCATCACCAACTCCTGGAGTTCACTCAGACTCAGGTCCATTGAGTCAGTGATGCCATCCAGCCATCTCATCCTCTGTCTTCCCCTTCTCCTCCTGCCCCCAATCCCTCCCAGCATCACAGTCTTTTCCAATGAGTCAACTCTTCACATGAGGTGGCCAAAGTACTGGAGTTTCAGCTTTAGCATCATTCCTTCCAAAGAACACCCAGGACTGATCTCCTTTAGAATGGACTGATTGGATCTCCTTGTAGTCCAAGGGACTCTCAAGAGTCTTCTCCAACACCACAGTTCAAAAGCATCAATTCTTCAGCGCTCAGCTTTCTTCACAGTTCAACTCTCACATCCGTACGTGACCACTGGAAAAACCATAGCCTTGACTAGATGGAGCTTTGTTGGCAAAGAAATGTTTCTGCTTTTTAATATGCTGTCTTGGTTGGTCATAACTTTCCTTCCAAGGAGTAAGCGTCTTTTAATTTCATGGCTGCAGTCACCATCTGCAGTGATTCTGGAGCCCAGAAAAATAAAGTCTGACACTGTTTCCACTGTTTCCCCATCTATTTCCCATGAAGTGATGGGACCAGATGCAATGATCTTTGTTTTCTGAATGTTGAGCTTTAAGCTAGCTTTTTCACTCTCCTCTTTCACTTTCATCAAGAGGCTTTTTAGCTCCTCTTCACTTTCTGCCATAAGGGTGGTGTCATCTGCATATCTGAGGTTATTGATATTTCTCCTAACAGTTTTGATTCCAGCTTGTGCTTCTTCCAGCCCAGCATTTCTCAGGATGTACTCTGCATAGAAGTTAAATAAGCAGGGTGACAATATACAGCCTTGAGGTACTCTTTTTCCTATTTGGAACCAGTCTGTTGTTCCATGTCCAGTTCTAACTGTTGCTTCCTGACCTGCATATAGGTTTCTCAAGAGTCAGGTCAAGTGGTCTTGTATTCTTCGAGAGAAATTTTCCACAGTTTATTGTGATCCACACAGTCAAAGGCTTTGGTATCGTCAATAAAGCAGAAATAGATGTTTTTCTGGAACTCTCTTGCTTTTTTGATGATCCAGTAGGTGTTGGCAATTTGATCTCTAGTTCCTCTGCCTTTTCTAAAACGAGCTTGAACATCTGGAAGTTCACGGTTCACGTTATGCTGAAGCCTGGCTTGGAGAATTTTGAGCATTATTTTACTAGTGTGAGATGAGTGCAATTGTGCGGTAGTTTGAGCATTCTTTGGCATTGCCTTTCTTTGGGATTGGAATGAAAACTGACCTTTTCCAGTCCTGTGGCCACTGCTGAGTTTCCAAATTTGCTGGCATATTGAGTGCAGCACTTTCACAACATCATCTTTCAGGATTTGAAATAGCTCAGCTGGAATTCCATCACCTCCACTAGCTTTGTTCGTAAAATGTTAATTGTAGAATATAGGTGATATGTATACAGCAGGTATTCACTATAATTTTAAAACTTTTCTTGATGTCTTGTTTTAAATTTAGGTAAAATGTTGGGAAGAGAGAGAATATACATGTGATCAGCACTTGCATGAAGTACAGCTCAAAAGGAGGTTGTCAGCTTTCCACAACAGTTCCCATCTGTTGACCACGTACCAAGTATTATGTTGCATACCTGACAAGTGCATGTTATCTCATTTAATGTTCATACCAAATGAAAGGGAAGTTTGGGGATCCCTGTTTTAATGATGAGACAAGACTCAGCAAAGCTAAATGTCAGGACAGAATTCACCTTTGTTAAACCATGTTTTTTTAAAGCGGTGTGCAAAAGGCGCCCTAATTATGATTCTCATTTTCCCATTGCATTCTCCACTCAGGAAAATATGGCAATGCCTAGGGGAATTTTCCTCCTCCCTCCAGCCACTAATCTCTCTGTAATCTTCAGCTCTACTTTATAGTTGAGTTACTTTATAGTTGAGTTGTAAGGAGAAGCAGAAAAGTGAATTATCTACCCCAGGAAAAGCCAAGATTAACTCTGGGACAGGGAGAGAGGGGCAAAAAGAAAGAGGGAGAAGAAGGAAAAGATAATTTGGAGGACACAGATTGTGCTAGAGCAGATGGAAATGAACTCTCAAGACAGTTTTAGGAACAAGAGGAATGGAAGGAAATAATGCACAGTACTGTGGTCACATATAGATGAGATTTCTTTAGTATTTTTTGAGAGGTGCAGTGTAGATTGAGGTTAGCTTGGTGACTTTGTCTTCTGGACTGTCTTTCTCAGAATGTGACATTTCTTTGCCTTATCTCTTCGGAACTATGTGTAAGAAGCAGATTTCTGTTGCTAAGAAGAAGGCATCCAGTGATAGCATCTGTGATCACGTGACTTCAGCACCGGTCAGGATGATGGAAGGGATGGGTGTTGGGAAGGTACAGGCAATGATGGAGACAGACACCCTCCTCTTCTTAATACAATCTGGAAGCTTGAGCTAGCCAGCCACACCAATCCTTACCACCATTACACCAGCCAAAGTGATCTTAACTCAGAGAGCTTTGGTTAACTATCCATGGGATTCCTCAAGTCACCATAAATGGCAACCCACTGAAGTACTGCTGGAAGTATGTCATCAAAATCTTTAGGTCTGGAGAAGACAGGCTTATCCTTAACCATTTAGCAAGACCAGGCCTGGGCTTGGTTTCTGGCTGCTTTCGGCCTGCAGCCCCGAAAGACAACAGAGTCTTTAGCCCAGTTGATGATTTTAGGTCTTTATGTTGAGCCAGGAATTTAGAATGATATACTGAAAACAGTTGGACCTCTGAATTCAAAGGTTCTGCACCCCCCACCCCCCTCACCCTGCTTCAGCCAACTACAGATCAAAAATAACTGGAAAAATGAAAAAACTCCAGAAAGTTCCAAAGACTTGTATTTACTACATACCCACTGGCAGCTACTTACATACCATTTGCATTATATTTACAACTTATTTACATTGAATTAGGTATTGTAAGTATTATAAGTAACCGAGAAATGATTTAAAGTATACTATACGGGAGGCTGCCCATCTATCGTAGGCAAATACTACACCATTTTATATAATGGACTTAACCATCCTTGGATTTTGGTATGTGGGAAGGATGACTGGTACCAATCCCCCCTGATAGCTCAGTTGGTAAAGAATCTGCCTGCAATGCAGGAGACCTGGGTTCGATTCCTGGGTTGGAAAGGTCCTCTGGGGAGGGAAATGGCAACCCACTCCAGTATTCTTGCCTGGAGAATCCCACGGAAAGAGGACCCTGGCAGGCTACCGTCCATGGAGCCACAAGGGTCGGGCAGGACTTAGCGACTAAAAAGAAAGAGAGATACTTAGGGAGGGCTGCCTTGTATTTAAGCTATGCGTTTCCAGTAGAAGCAACCAACCACTCATACAGTCTTAGAATTTCTTATTCCAGGTTCTCTGGCACCTTCTACCAGCTCCACACCTTGCCTTCACTGAGCATTTTATTATTACTGACCACACCTGAAAATTGGATGCATGGTTTTGCCACCCCCTGGCATATTGCCAGAGTTCCATCCCTCATCTGGAGCTGGGTTTCCCTTTCTGTGGCCCCATCCTGGCCACACAGCCCCAGTCTTACCATGCAGAGGTCAAGAGCAGAGCTGGCAGTAGAAGCTGCCTTCACAGCTCTTAAGAAGACCTCTCTCCACTGTTCCCTGCTGCTCCCAGGGACACAGGCCACTCAGCAGAGGCAGCCTCTTTCCATTTTCCACCCGGTCTCATCTTGGTCTTGGTCTTTTCCCCAAGACTCCCGTGTGATGTGATGAGCGCCTGGGCCCTTTGGGAGGGTAAGTTCACAGGTACTGGAAGGGGCCACGCACAGGAGTTTTCGTTTTGTGGGGATTGACCCTAAACTCTATTTTGATTCCTCCATGCATCAATGAATTAGTGAGCTATGTCTCAGTGTGTCTCCAGAATGAGACCCAGAAATAAGGAAGTCTAACAAAAGGGCCACTCGGATCTCCTCTGGAGAGGCGCTTGATGGATTGGCAGCCCCGGGCCCACCCTTTGGGGCCTGCCTCTGCCTCCATGGTGAGGCCACACTTTCACCAGCAAGAGGATGAGCACAGCGGCATCCTCTAAAAGCCCTTTACAGTGTGGCCCAGGACTCCTAAGTTGAATGACTTTGGCTCATGGACTCCCCACCTGCCTGATCAGAGCTGTGTAAGTCTGCGCTGCAGACCTAAAATCCTCCTAGCCAGCCCTCCGTCCTTCCCTTCTCCTCCCCAGGGGCAACTCTGCATCTCTGTTTTAAGGTTCTCTGCCTGCTTCTGCTCCTCCTCTTTTCCCAAAACAGGTGTTTCTTGCCCAAAGTTTCTTGCACATTTGAACCCATCTGGACACTTCCTTGGCTAGAAAGATCTGAACGCTATGGTCATCCCAGATAGACTGAGGGAGGGGGCAGAGACGGGGGAGGAAGGAAAGCTGATGGAGGGCGTTGCCATGGTGACCACAGTGGTCCACCAGAGGCTCAGCCCTGCCTGGTACCTTCTGAGAAATCGTGCAGCTCAGCTCAGAATTCTTTCACCTGTTTCTCCTTCCCCTGCCTGAGTGCTACTTAGGTTATTAATTGTTTTGCAAGTAGTGCATCCTGAAGACTGCACTGCCTCTCCAGATGGCTAGATGGGGCCAAGCATTCCACTCCAGAGCCCAGGCTCTTTATCACTAAGCTATGCCCCTCCAATGTATTGCAACATTTAAAAGCTTGACTTTGAAACCAATCTGATGTCCAAGGGTTACTTTTACTTGGTCACAAATTAGAAACAGTTGGCAGTGAAAACCTTTCTTACTGCAATATCTCATATTGGCAGGGTGGAAAATCTACCCAGCTAGCAACTGTTACAAGACCATGACTGCTTGCCAGCTGTGTTACAAGACCTCTGAGCTTCCGTTTCTTCATAAATCAAAAGCAGATAATCCATTTTCTGACTCCACAGAACCGTTTTGAGGACATGCCTGAGGTGGTGCAGCTGGTAAAGAATCTGCCTGCCAGTGCAGGAGACACAGAAGACTCAGGTTCAAATCTTGGGTCGGGAAGATCCCTTGGAGGAAATGGCAACCCACTCCAATATTCTTGCCTGGGAAATCCCATGGACAGAGGAGCCTGGCAGGCTACAGTCCACGGGGTCATAAAGAGTCAAACATGACTGAGCACGCACATTATGTATCTGAAGGAACTTTGTAAACTGTAAAGTGCTATAGTCTCAGTGTGTCTCCAGAATGAGACCCAGAAATAAGGAAGTCTAACAAAAGGGCCACTCGGATCTCCTCTGGAGAGGCGCTTGGTGGATTGGCAGCCCCGGGCCCACCCTTTGGGGCCTGCCTCTGCCTCCATGGTGAGGCCACACTTTCACCAGCAAGAGGATGAGCACAGCGGCATCCTCTAAAAGCCCTTTACAGTGTGGCCCAGGACTCCTAAGTTGAATGACTTTGGCTCATGGACTCCCCACCTGCCTGATCAGAGCTGTGTAAGTCTGCGCTGCAGACCTAAAATCCTCCTAGCCAGCCCTCCGTCCTTCCCTTCTCCTCCCCAGGGGCAACTCTGCATCTCTGTTTTAAGGTTCTCTGCCTGCTTCTGCTCCTCCTCTTTTCCCAAAACAGGTGTTTCTTGCCCAAAGTTTCTTGCACATTTGAACCCATCTGGACACTTCCTTGGCTAGAAAGATCTGAACGCTATGGTCATCCCAGATAGACTGAGGGAGGGGGCAGAGATGGGGGAGGAAGGAAAGCTGATGGAGGGCGTTGCCATGGTGACCACAGTGGTCCACCAGAGGCTCAGCCCTGCCTGGTACCTTCTGAGAAATCGTGCAGCTCAGCTCAGAATTCTTTCACCTGTTTCTCCTTCCCCTGCCTGAGTGCTACTTAGGTTATTAATTGTTTTGCAGGTAGTGCATCCTGAAGACTGCACTGCCTCTCCAGATGGCTAGATGGGGCCAAGCATTCCACTCCAGAGCCCAGGCTCTTTATCACTAAGCTATGCCCCTCCAATGTATTGCAACATTTAAAAGCTTGACTTTGAAACCAATCTGATGTCCAAGGGTTACTTTTACTTGGTCACAAATTAGAAACAGTTGGCAGTGAAAACCTTTCTTACTGCAATATCTCATATTGGCAGGGTGGAAAATCTACCCAGCTAGCAACTGTTACAAGACCATGACTGCTTGCCAGCTGTGTTACAAGACCTCTGAGCTTCCGTTTCTTCATAAATCAAAAGCAGATAATCCATTTTCTGACTCCACAGAACCGTTTTGAGGACATGCCTGAGGTGGTGCAGCTGGTAAAGAATCTGCCTGCCAGTGCAGGAGACACAGAAGACTCAGGTTCAAATCTTGGGTCGGGAAGATCCCTTGGAGGAAATGGCAACCCACTCCAATATTCTTGCCTGGGAAATCCCATGGACAGAGGAGCCTGGCAGGCTACAGTCCACGGGGTCATAAAGAGTCAAACATGACTGAGCACGCACATTATGTATCTGAAGGAACTTTGTAAACTGTAAAGTGCTATCCAAGAAATGGATTGTGCTCCTGGAATAATCTTGACCTTTCTTCCTACTTCCCTGATCTCTGCCGTTTCTAAAACAAATGCATACTTTGTCTTGTCTCTCCTTCCCTGCACCCACCCCCACTGTGTTCTAGGCGCTTCCTCTGGTTACAAAACTGGTTTCACAATCTCACCAGGACAGGTTGTTTCATTCTATTCCAACTTAGTGTAGATAACACAGATTTAAGAGTTTGTAATCCATCCTTCATTGATCAATGTTCTTGCCTGTTACACGCTTGCCTGAACCCCATCGCATTCAGTCATAGCGTCAAAGGCTTAAGAACAATGAGTGGTTTCATCTCTCTCTCATATCAGCTGGGAAGCTTTCTCTTAACCCTCTCCTCCTAAAGTCGTTCCTAAGTTTTATTGGGCTTTTCACCTCTCCGAGACTCTCATGAGGGCTAAGGCTCCTCTCCTCAGGAAGAAATAAAAATAAAAGCACACAAGCCTGTGTACACACACATACGCACATAGGCACACAGATATGCACACATTCACAAACCAGGTACAATTCTGGGGGGATTCACAGATCCTCATAAACCCCGGGACTGTGGGTACAGGTCTGGGGTGAAACATGGATCTCTGATATCAGATAGATCAAGTTTTAAATGCTGATTGTAAAATATTTTAACAATGATCCTGGCCTACAGTAAATATTCAACAAGTAACAGCTGTATCATTAAAATAACATAGCATCTTCAGAGACATTATTCAGTCCCAGGAAATGATCAAGAAAAAACCTGGACAGCTTAAAACAGAGATTTCAGTTTCCTAGAGAAAAGAGGTTTACATTCAACCATGGAGGAGCCCAGGGCAGGTTCTCCCCCTGCTGGCCCCTGGTCAACCTGCATCCTTGGTTTTGCTTGCACTGGGTGTGGGCGTGGTCCTTGGGAAGGCAATGGGAACAGAGGTGGCAGATGAGGAGTTAGAGGGCCCGTGGGCTACTTCCTTGGAGCCAGGGAACATACTGGAAAAGCTAAAGACAGGGATGTGTCTCTCCCTTTGTTTCTCTCCTTTTTCCTTTTTTAAGCCCTAATTATTATATTTGCTGAGCACATTCTTTCTGGGTATCTGCTGTGGGGAGACGGCATGATCCCACATGAATAAGATAAAGCCCTTCCCACAGATGCTGGGTCTCACTCTTAGGAAGCTTGCCTTCCTTCCTGACTTAGTTTCAGTTGAAAGCAGAGAGCACAGGTCCACGCTGGACAGCGTAATGATTCAAAGCAGGGGCTTTGAACTCTGACTCATAGCCCTGCCCTTACTCGTGGAGTGAGGGGTTCACTGGGCCTCTCTGAGCCTCAGTTTCCTCATCTATAAAACAGGGTTAATAACAGCCTCCCCTCCCCCTCTAGCATGGTTAGGCAGATTTGTAAACAGTAATATGGGTGTACCGTAGAGAGTTTAGCAATAAAAAGAACTTAAGTGGTAGGTATTTGGCCTTCCCTGCTGTCTCAGACGGTAAAGAATCCACCTGCAATGCAGGAGACCTGGGTTCAGTCCCTGGGTTGGGAAGTGATTAGCATTATTTTTATTCTAATATAGAAATCAATAATCAATAAAAACCCTTTTTATTTTTAAAATTCCACAGTAACACTTGCTTGTTACATAAGGTCAAACCACTTGGAAATTGCTAGCATTCAACCAGTTTTGACCTACAAAGCTAGCACATTTCCCGATGCTGGTGGTTTAGTTGCTAAGTCATGTCTGACTCTCACGACCCCATGGACTGTAGCCCGGTTCCTCTGACTATGCGATTTTCCAGGCCAGAATACTGGAGTGAATTGCCTTTCCCTTCTCCAGGGGATCTTCCCGACCCAGGGATGGAGCCCAGGTCTCCCACATTGCAGGCTGGTCCTTTATCAGCTGAGCCACCAGGGAAGCCCTCGGAGTGAAGTCTTGATCCAATCAGGTTGCTGCTTTTTTAGCTTAATCTGGCAAGTGAAGGAGGGGTCAAATTTTCCCAGAGGGTAGCAGCAGGGTTAGGAGTGGAGCACATGGACACTGAAGCCATCACTAATATCCACGCTGCTTGAGAGGGCTGTCCTGTTTTCTGTAGGACTCCTCCAGCGGCAATAGCCAGCCTGTCTGCCTGCCTCCCCCGCCCCGCCCCGCCCCCCGCCCAGGGGCAGAGTGCTGACTCAACAGGTACACTTGGCTCTGGCGAGTGAGGGATGTGGCCTTGGCAAGCTGTTTCATCAGCTCCCCGAGATGAGATGAATTGTTACTTTTGACCTTATAATTTCCCAACCTCTCTGGGTAATCAGGATTTGGGCTAGAGCACAATTGCTTACTGGAGTAAAACTGTGGTAGAGTTAAACCCGCTCTCTCTCTTTATTGTTCCAAGCATTTTGCCAACATCAACAACTCCTTGCTATTTTTGGAACTGGAATGTTGCTATCAGGGTATGCACAGCCTAGAAGAGCTTAGCCATGCATACCAGAAGTTTCTTAAATGTACAGAAGTTCCTGTTCAGGGACGTAGAGGGAACTGTGTCCAGAAGGGCCTGCTTCTCAGTCTTCTGGCCTTGGGGCTGATGAAATTCTCATCAGTGTAGACAGCTGAACGACGGTGCCCTCACTTCCTATAGACGCTCAGTTTGTTCCCACTACTCCAGTGAGAGAGCAAACGTGGGGGTGTAAGACTGCAGGGCTAGGGGACAAGGGCCCTGGGCCCTACCTCTGTTAGCTGAGTCGGTGATTCAGAGCAAGTGACCCATTCTCTCTGATCTGGAGTTCCCCAAGAGAAAGAGCAATGGGTTTGAATCAGGCGATCGCTACATTTCTTTCTGTTATTGTCTTCAAGCTCTCTATACCTAATAGAAATCCTTTCTCCTCCTTCTCTGAGTCTATGCTCTAGAAAGTAGCAAGAATTCAAAGGTCTAAGGAGGAACTAGAAATTATGAGAATTTGCATTGTTCTTTAAACACACGATAAAGAGAATAAAGAAGCGACATAGATTATAGTTCATGTATCAGACAAAGGATGTATACCCAACATATATAAGAAAGAAAGAAAAGTGAAGTCGCTCAGTCGTGTCCGACTCTTTGTGACCCCATGGACTGTAGCCTAACAGGCTCCTCCATCCATGGAATTTTCCAGGCAAGAATACTGGTGTGGGTTGCCATTGCCTTCTCCAAGAGATCTTCCCAACTCAGGGATCAAACCCGGGTCTCCTGGATTGTAGGCAGACACTTTACTGTCTAAGCCACCAGGGAAAACCCAACATATATAAAGAACACCAATACATCAATGGGCAAAAGGGCAGATAATTCCTACCCCTCAAAAGGATTAAGTATTTCAACCAAAAGGGATATAGAAAGAGTCCATAAATTTGATAAAAAGGTACTCAATTTTATTAGTTATCAAGGAAATACAAGTTAAAACAACAGAGATACCTTATACACATAAGAGCTTACATTAAAGAGATTGATGAGGCCGAGAATTAAAGAAAGTGTGTGGAAATCAGGATTCCATATATTCCAGGTGGGAGTATAAAATGATACAACCATTTTGGAAAATGGTTTGGAATTATCTATGAAGCTAAACGAGTATATTATTTATAACCCAAAGCCTCTTGATGAAAGTGAAAGAGGAGAGTGAAAAAGTTGGCTTAAAGCTCAACATTCAGAAAACAAAGATCATGGCATCTGGTCCCATCACTTCATGGGAAATAGATGGGGAAACAGTGGAAACAG